>JAILXH010022709.1:0-14045 GCA_023558415.1 Piaractus mesopotamicus | reverse complement strand
CATACATATACACACTCACTGAGCACTTTATTAGGAACACCAGTGTACAGCAATGCATAAAATCATGCAGATATAGGCCAGCATCTTGAGGTAATGTTCACATTAACCATCAGAATGAGGGAAAGTGTGATCTCAGTGATTTGGGCCATGGCATGATTATTGGTGCCAGGGCTGGTTTGAGTATTTCTCAGAATGGTACAGTAAAGAAAAACAGTGAGTGGCGTTTCTGTGGATGGAAACACCTTGTTTATGAGAAAGGTAAATGGAAAATGAAAAAAACTGTAACTCAGATAATCACTTTGTACAGTGGTGTTCAGCAGCACAGCATTTCAGAATGCACAACACGTTGAACCTTGAGGTGGATGAGCTACAATAGCAGAAGACCACATCAGGTTCCACTTCTGTCAGCCAAGAACAAAAAGCTGAGACTGCAGTGGGCACAGGCTCATCAAACTGGACAGCTGAAGACTAGAAGAATGTAGCCTGGTCTGATGAATCTTGAATTCTGCTGAAGCACACAGCCCCACCTATAAGGGTTCTTCAGATTGATGGAGAATGTGCTGTAGATGGTTCTATATAGAACCTTTTGAAAACAGTTATATATAGCACCAAAACGGTTCCTCTGTTGTGACGTCATTCTTGTAACAATAGAAGAACCCTTTTGGGTACTATAAAGAACTCTCTTTAAAAAGTTTCAGTATAGAACCATCTATAGCACATTCTTCACATTTTCCATCAATCTAAAGAACCCTTTCATGATTTCATGAACACTCAAAGAACCCTTTGCATGATTGAAGGGTTCTTTGCATCATGAAAGGGTTCTTCAGATTGATTGAGAATGTGTTGAATATGGTTCTGTGTAGAACCTTTTTGAAAAGGGCCAAACAATAGCGCCAATAGCACCAGCTCCTCCTACAAGGTTCTTCAGATTAATGGAGAATGTGCTGTAGATGGTTCTATGTGGAACCTTTTTGAAAATGGCTCTATACAGCGCCAAAAAGGGTTCTTCTATTGTGACGATGTCAAGTAATATGTGTAATAATAGAAGAACCTTTTTTGGTACTATTTAGAACCATATTCAACACATTCTTTATCAATCTGAAGAATCCTTTCATAATGCAAAGAACCCTTTCTTTGAGTGTTCATGGTTCTATATAGAACAATTTTCTTTACTAGAGAATGCTTGAGGAACAATCACTTTTAAGTGTGTATGATCAGAATTTGGTGACAACAACATGAATCCATGAACCCAACCTCCCTTGTGTCCACAGTCCAGGCTGGTGGAGGAGGTGTAATGGTGTGGGGAATGTTTTCATGGCACACTTTAATACCAGTCAGTCATCTCTTGAATGCCACATCTTATTTGAGTACTGTTGCTTCATCCCTTCATGGCCACAGTTTACCTATCTTCTAATGGCTACCTCCAGCATGATAATGCACTATGTCACAAAGCAAAAAGCTATCTCAAGCTGGTTTCATGAACATGACAATGAGTTCACTGGTCTTCAGTGGCCTTCCCAGTCAGCGGATCTGTATCCAGTAGAACATATTTTTGGTGTATAGTAGAACTGGAGATTCACAGCATGAAAGTGCACCTGAAAAAATAATATATATATATATATATATATTACACATGTTAAAGGGCTATGCGAATGGACGATGGCTGACAAACATTACAATGTTATGCCACACCCCTCCACTCCCACTCTGCACCGCTTACATGCTCCACCTGCTATAATTCCAGTGTCACTGCCTTAACATAGAAAACTGTATTTATTACGTATTACTTGTCTGAACATCTGAACTGATGAATATGTATTTTAGGGGGTGTCAAGTATTTATAGTGCCTTTGTGAGACTAATGCTACACGCATGCATGCACACACACACACATACACACCAGTTTGCTTAACATGTCAGATGCAATGTCAGCTTGCTGTGCCTTTATATTCTCTGTGGTTCTACATTGCACACTCACGTTATCGATCTCTGGTGCAGACTGCCATAGTGAAGTTAATCTGATGTGAATCTGGTACATAACCATGGCCAACTAATTACACTAAATTGCTAGGCGGTTGCCTGATGTTACTTTAACAAAATGAATATGTAACATGTCCAAGACGTAATATGTCCAAGTTTAGATACTATACATTTTGTGAGGATTCAAGATGAAAACATCTGTCAAACACACAGCCACAGGATCATTATACGAAGGAGTTAAACGTCTCAACCAATGGTGTGCAGCTGTTGATCCTAATTTGAGAGGAGCCGACCCTTCACTTTCCATCAGTGGCCTGTGTACTGACGAGGGCGACAGCTCGCCAACAGCAGCTTTTAGGGGTGAACAAGTTCCTGCCACATCCCCACGTCCCTACATGCGTGTGTATGTGTGCCTGTGTGTGTTAGTTTGTGTGCGTGTGTGTGTGTGTGTGACATTTACCGTGCGTCTCCACAAATTTCTCGGCGCCCGAGGAGACAGTGAGAGAGCCGAGCATGTGAACCTGAAAAGAGTACACAAAGTCTCTGAGGGATTATCCAATCAGAGTGGAGTAGTCATTAAAGAGCAGACTGTGAGGGTCAGTAAACTGGACCCAGATTAAGCCTGGAGGTTCTACACTGACAGTCTGATTCAGTCCAAGACTAAAATATGTGTCCAGAAAACAGACCTTTAAATAAGCCTGTTAATAACGCAACACATGGCTCTGTTCTTTTAGTCTGAGGTATTTTCTGTTATTTGCAAAACCTGTAAATATAGTACAAAAGAAAACAAATCACTGTAAAATCACATCAGTGGGTAGCAAACCAATGAAACTTAAGACTCTAATGACCATTTAGGGTGCTGATCCAGAATCAGGCATGCTCTATTCAGGCACTTCATGCTGTATTTATATGTTTTCTTGAAAGTAAAAAAGGCAATAACTGGTTTTTGTAATTCTTAGAATAGTTGCATGAATATAAAAAGTATGAGTCATCAATATCATCAGTATCCTAAAATATCAGATAAACCACCACGTAATCAAGCCTATTTTATATTGACTTGACAGGGCTAGAAATAAATATATGATGATTTAGGCCTGTGGTTTGCGCAGTGATAATTAATGGGGTAAAGGCTTCCATTATTAGCTACATCGCCTTTACAGGCATATCTTAGCTCATCACGTACATTTAGTATAAGGGGAAGCTTGTATAAATTGTTTTAAATTCATTTGCTTATGTAGTGCTCACAAGGAATATCCCTGTAGTAATTTCCAGTCTCTGACAGAAGTTGGTTCCCAAAAAAAGAACAGCGTGATGAAGTTCCTCTCAGGACGCTCCAGCCACCTCATGTGTTGACAGTCTGACAGGAAGCTGTCGGAGGTTGTCAGGGTGACCAGGGCAGACTAAGAGGGAGAAAGGAGTTACTAAAACTGCCTTTGGCCCACCTGTCTGCTGAAACGCATACTAGAGTGCACATTCAAGTGCTTACCACTGCAGTAGAGTCTGAAGCAACACCTAGATATTGAGGGAGGATCCGTGAGAACTGCTGAAAAACACTCACTGCTAATTTTAGATGTTGAATCCACTGCCTTGTGCAATCAGACAGGTGTGTCACAACAAAAAAAACTCTACTAAGACAGATGAGGAAGATGTAGTAGATGAAGAAGAGTAGATAAAGAAGAGTAGATGAACCTTCAAAACTGAATATTTTACATGAATTCATTCTCACTTGCAGAAGACAAAACATCTTATAAATGTTTATTTTTATTTTCTGTTGTGAAAATAAACAATAATATATATAAGACCATAGAATATCAAGAATATCATAAGACCATACTTAAACCACTCTATACAGAATGTGAATTAAGTCTGAATGTAATTCATTATGTAGTTATATAATTAATTACCAATATATGATTACAGTTATGTAATTATGTAATATAAATTTTAATGTAGAGTGAAACAGCTACAGACTACAGCTGTATTAAAGAAGTTTACAAAAAAACTTACTTGTGTGGTGGGACTGATGGTGTGTGTGTGTGTGTGTGTGTGTGTGTTTGTTCCAGGCATGACTCTCTCTTGTGGTGACCGTAAAGTGAATAGAACATTGATTCTAAGGTCCAAGTTTAGGGCCTCTGCACTGACACATCCAATTCAACTCATCTGTTAATTACGAAACCTTCAGTGGGTTGAATCTCATAGAATGTTAGCTAATTAGCAGACAAGTTAGCAGGTGTGTTGGAGCGAGAGAAAAAATGAACCCAGCCAGAACTACAGTCAAGAAATTAAGAAAGAGACTCCTGCTCAGTGATTATTCTTTCTGTGTGTACTCTGGAGTGCAGGCTATTAGGGTAGCACAAAAAATTGCTTGATTCGTTACTTCGGTCCTACAGCAGCCCTTACACTCACACACTCACCGCAGTTCATTTATAGGTCACTGCACAGGTCAAGCAGTTGGTTTCTGTTGGGTCTGTTTTGCAAACAGGATTTTCTAAACAGGTTTTGTTTATTTAAAACCTCTTTATTTTGATGGACATTATTTTGATTATTTGTTTTTTGTTTTTGTTTTTTTTAATTACCATATGTTAGAGTCGTAATTGAGTATCATGATTTTAGCTCTCCGTTGTCTGTTCTTGCACTTATGAACATATGCACTTAAACTCTGACAACTAGCTTTTTTGGAAACCAAAGATGATGTGGTCCAGTCTTTCCATTGTTGGCCTGTAAAATCCAGCGCTTACTCTGAAAGACAAGCACTTTCTTGTCTTCTGTAATGAAGATGTCTGTCTTCTGACATGTCTTCTGGCTGGACTCCATGTCTCCATGTTTTTGTGAGAGCTAAAGGCTACTGATGTCTCAGCGAGAGCACCAGTTGACACACTACGTGCTGAAGTTCAGGATGATATTCATTTTCCACAGTACTTATATTTAATGGAATAAAACTTTATTGAGTGTCATGCAATGAATTTCACATATTGCATTGCTTGGTCACATAACTGACTACATTTATGTAAATTATGTTAGGTTAAATAAAAAAAGTTACATTGTATTTAGACAAGCAAGGTTAACTTACCAACTCACCAACTAAATAAATTTCTGAGTGAAAAACGATTATAGGCACCGAGCTAGCTGAGCATTTTCGCCTGGTACTAGGTGAGGAAGATATATGGAGGTGTTGACACATATTATTAGTTAGTGTATGGTGACATAATCAAAACTCAGAAGATGCTTTTATGGCAGGCAAAAGTCATTACAGGTTGATCGTATATTACAGGAGAACAAGAATGTTGTTTTTTAAATGGTGTGATATGATGATTAGTGCTTAATATGACCAGGGACTAACAAGGGAAGATTTCAGGTTGATAAACAGATTAACTGCCTTTCCCAGAGTGTATTTCAATGCACATCATCTGTTGTCAATTTTTGTGGTCTTGTTCTCTGTTTATCCTCTTCAATTCCTATATAATGCAATGTATTCGCCACTGCTAAACTAAAGAAGCAAACTTCAGACACCAGAAATTTCCACTGTGTTTGGGGTGACAGCAGTCTTCAATGGTTTTCAAAGGCAATTAGGTTGGCAGGAGGGTTAGCTTCTGCAGGCCCACCAACCAATCAACCAGTCACCCAACCGACGTAATAAAATGTTCTACCGCACATTGCATGCAATTACACATTTTCACCAGAGATGTCTCCAAATCTCCAAAACTTACATAGTCTAGCTTTATTGATAATAATAATTGCAGCCGTCATGCTGCTAACCTCGCCCTGCTCACTGCTGCATTATTGTGGTATCAAATGATCCGTGGCCCGGGGGTTTGGGAACCTCTTCTCTATGGGCTTCTCCTGGTCTCCACAGGAAGGGCTTGTGTGTGTGTGTGTGTGTGTGTGTGTGCATCGCTGCAGGTTGAAGCCTTAGCAAAGAGCAAGCCAAATGTCAGGAGTGCAGGGCACCCAACGGCCATGCTAACACACTCATTTAGATCTTCATGACACTGCAGCAGCAACCAGCCACACACAAACACCTGCTCCACTCCTACCAGCTGAGTGTGTGCGCTGGAGTGAGTGTGTGAGTATGTGATTGAGGATGCCTGTGGGTCTAAAGTGTTATTCTTTTCTGCAGTCATGTTCAGAAAGAGGAGAAAGGAGAGAGAATGTGCAAGTGTTTGTACATGTGTTTGTGTGCTTAAGTGTTTGGCTGCATATGCATATGCAGAATGAGGCACACCAAGAGAAATCTTGCCTTGTCATCATGGAGCAGACCCTCTGGCGCCCCCTTGCAGCAACATCAAAAGCCACGTCATGTTTTTCTTCTGCACCATCACCCCCCCTTCTCAAGACATCCACATGAAGAATATGACATTGTGCCACTGTCAAATAGTGAAGGTGGCAAAATCAACATATACAATTTAATTGTGTCTTTGGTTTTTGTGTGATTAAACAAAAATCTATTTTCATAAGCATTCTGCTGCTCTAATGTTTAGATGTTAGGCATTAAACTCCTAATGCTAAATTCTAGCCAATTGAATTGTGTCACTCTGATGGTATGTATGATGTGATTTCATTTGTTGTGCTATTGAAGCCCTTAACAATTATTAGAGGTTTTTCTAATGGCTTGTCTTGTTTTTTTTTTTTAACAGGTTACATTGCTGTTTGGCTTATCTATTGTTGGTGTTTCACATTTCATTGATAGAAGATATTTGATTGTGTGGGAGGCATTTTGTCAAACTGCCTATAGAAAATAGCTTGTCTGGTTTAAAGGAATATTCATTTTTAGTTAGATTTATCCAGTTTTCCCAGTGTAGTCGATCAGCTAAGATGTTTGGTGTCTGAATTTGCCTCTATAGTTTTGGAGCTTTGTGTCTAGCATGTAGTTACATGCCTAAATAATCACGGACATGCCTCCAGTAATTTCAGGTTGTTAAATAATCTCAAATAGGTGTTCTTAAGTGATTTCTGACACATATAACACACTGTTATTTATAAAAATAGAAAAAAAAGTATAAACAAAATTCAGATTTCAAGATGGCTGCTACTTCTGTTTTTAGCAATATAATGTACCTTTGTTTTTGTAGATAGGTCCAATGCAGAATTAAAGAATCAAACTTCAGACACCAGACATGTCTTGGCTGATCAACTACATCGACCACTGATCGCCTAACTATGGCTTCAAAGAACCGCAGTAGCTGGCCTGCTTAGCTTTCCTGAGCTGCAGTTATGGGTCCAGAAGGGGTCATGTCATCGTTCAGTCAGGAGTGCACCGTCTATTTATGTGTACTGCGCTCCATAAGCCCTTCTGAAAGGCTGCTGGTTTTGAGGTCCTCATGGGAAATTGAGTTCTTGACCCTGGCAGTTCATCGAAAGAGAGAACACTTACTTACATGCAGAAGATTAGATCTGCTTGGCCTCCAAAAGGATCTCCTGTTTTCTCTCTCTCTCCTCTCGTCTTTTTTTCAACTGTTGCTTTTTTTTTCTTCTCCTCAAGAGAGAGGAAATGGCAAGCTGCAACCATCAGCTGTCCAGCTTGTGGAGTCTGCCAGTCCTCTTTTGTGAGGCGTTGGTATGTGTGTGTGTGTGTGTGTGTGAGAGAGAGAGACAGAGAAAAGTGTGATGATATCCTGACTCACTCTTACTTATGAATATATGCATGATTCTGCAGGGTACTGGTATAAAGACTGGGACTCAGGTGTGTGTGTGTGTGTGTGTATGTGTGTAAGTCTGTCTATTAACACTGTATCCACACCTAAACCAAGCAAAGCTTTGCTCCATTTAAAATCCTTATCTCCATCAAACATTTTAACCCTTAGAGGTAGGCCTGTCACAGTCACGAATTTTTATTTGACAAATAATTGGGATATATATGTGTGTGTGTGTGTGTGTGTGTGTGTGTGTATGTATATATATATATATATATATATATATATATATATTTTTTTTTTTTTTCTTAATTTTTGTTAATTTACATTGATGCATTTGGCAGACACTGTACGACATCAGCAAAACGGCAGTGGAGCTTCGACAGCTCGCATGCAATGGCCATTTACATATACAGAGTTTGTGCTGCGGAGAGGTACTACAACCAAGTTCTAAAATAGTGGAAATATAATATATATTATATTTATAAATATAATGTAAAAAAGACATACTTTTTCCAAATATGCAAACAGTGGAATAAGTTATTTTACTCATTTGAATATAATTCCTTAAAGAGCATGATACCTTTGTTTACCCTCTGCAGTTTTCTGTGTATTTTGTGTATGCAGCATGAAATGTGTGGCTTTTTTTGTTTGTTTCAAAATGTTCTTGAATTGTAGGAATTACATTTTATGAAGTTTTTTGTTCATTTTTCTGATTATTTTTTGTTGATTTTCATAAAAATAGGCTCCTTGCCTTTTCTCTAGATATACTGCTGCATCTGGGAAGCTCTGGTTTTCTGCTCGCACAGCCTAGAACTCTGACCTCTTAAAATGAGCATCAAAAAGAAAAGCAACACGCATTAGTATGTGTAAAACGGGCCTTAGAGTTTAATCATGATACTGAGGTAGGCAAATGTACAGTTAGGAGTCTTGCCCAATGACTCTTATTGATGTAGAGCGGCATGCTTGCCCAGGCAGGGAATTGAACCCTAGGCTACCATGTGGGGAAGCAGCGATTCATTTTCCCTCTACTTTATACCAGCTGCTTCACAACATAATATAGTTCACTGTGCTTTTAAAGACAGCTGTGAAGAGTGTAAAACGGATAATGCCGTAATTTAGTCTTAAGTCCTATTCTGACATGATTAGTTTTACATGGAAAGGAGGGGTAATGTCATTTTACCAGCATTTCTCAGTGATCTCGTTCCTGTCTGAATCTGCCATGTGTTTAAGATACTGTGGCCTTATACTTTCTCTAAAACAATCTGTAGAAATAACTATAGGTTATATTAATCCTGTGTGAATCAGCATGTTGGTAAAAATGCTATCTCTTCTGTGGAAAAGGAGAATTCTTAAGTGCGAAATCGTGCTAAGAAGCATTTTCTTATGTTCTCTGTAGATCAAATGAAGCCAGTATGTACCGGCCTACTCAAGTATGTGACACCGAAAATATTCTGTAAATATTAAATATATAATATTCTGTAAATATATATATACATATTTCATATGAAATTACTTTTCCTCACCTCCCCATTTAAAGCAAATCCCATCCAAATACTACTATAGTATGATGTTTTCTGCCCTGTCATGTTCTGTTCTTTGAAGAACGTTTCATTCTCTGGGTGTTCATTTTGCATATTAATGACAACCGCTGTCATTGAGTACTGTAGGGTCTGAGGCAGGTTGCAAGTGCGATGTGACTTAAGGGCGTTCCGATACTCATTGTCATAGCAGGCAGGGGTCAACACACAGACATGCAGGAAAAGATGCAGATCCATAATCAGACAAAACAAAGAGAGTAGCAGTGAAAACCAAACACAAGAAAAAGGCTCAGAACTCAGGTATTGAACACAAAGACTTTGCAAACACATGGTGATCTTAATAAGATCGACATAAGTTGCAAGTGTGGGGAAGAAAAGAACAATGGGCGGAGCCTGGAAGAATCCAAGTCAGTCGGTACTGGAATGTGATGAGGAACGGGAGTCGTCCGAGGCGCAGGAATAGGGACAGGAGCATCTGGAGACGCAGGAACAGGAGCTGCCCGAGGCACAAGAACAGGAGCCGGTGTAGGAGGAGCAGTCCCAACGGGCCAGTACTCTCCATAGCACTGGGCAGAGCCTTGAAACCCTCCTCTGCCTTAAGGTACTCTGTGTCCACTGTGTCCTCTTCGCCCCACTCAGTGACACAGGGACTGGAGAGATATCTGTTTAGCCCCCATCAACCCCACCCAAAAAAAAATTCCTTGGGGAACCTCTAGAACTTTTCTAATGAGTGAGCCACCTCACTATGTGAACCACATATGAGCCGCCCAGTCTAAGGCAGGTCCTTGCGACAACATTATGAAGGCCACTTTGGACTGCAGCAGCTTCTCAAAGTAGGCCAAATAGCAGAGGCACTTATCCGTAAAGTTCCTACACAGCTATGGCTCCCGACCTCTTAAAATGAGCATCAAAAATAAAGCAACACGCATTAAAAGGTAGGGTAATCTGGTGGTGTGGAGACCGGCTTGTTTATAGACGGGGGTTTGAAGCCACTTGCTGCAGCTTTGATCAGCAACATCTTCTGTAATGTAGGCACTGAGGCAGGTTGCAAGTGCAAAATGGCTTTATTAAGGGCATTGCAATATTCATGGTCATAGCAGGCAGGGATCAACACATAGGCAGGCAAAAAAAGATGCAGATCCATAATCAAAAAGAGTAGCAGGGGTCAAAACTAGAGAAAACCAAACACAAGAAAAAGGCTCAGAACTCAGACATTGAACACAGAAACTTGCAAACACATAGTGGAAACAAAGGGGTATATAAAGCAGTCTTAATGAGATCAGCATCAGTTGCAGGTGTGGGGGAGGGGAAGAGAATGTGCGGAGCCTGAGAGAGTCCAAGTCAGTCTACCTGACAATGTGTCACATCTCTTCCCCTGAGGGGGGAGAGGGGGGGCATGACACATTGACTGTCTCAGGGCACAGTACAGAGAGGGCATATATGTTCGCCTTATTTACACTAAAAGCCTATATCCAGTCACAACGTGTCAAATCACAGAAATGTGTAAAGCAATAATTGGATATGATCAAGCAGCAAATTCTAACAGTGTATAGAGTCACATGACTTTTGTCAAAGAAAAAAAAGTCAAAATGACTTTATATTTCATGATTTCTCAGGTGGCAAATACAATGACAACTAATATACAAGTGAACTCTCAAAGGAAATGCAGATTTGTTTACTATGTGTCATTTAAAGTACAGGTATTAAGTGGAAGGATTAGCTATCCTGGTTCCCAACTGATATTAAACAACAACTCAAAAAAAAAAAGTATTACTCACCACTGCCCTGTGTTACAAAACCAATGAGATGTTTCAGCTTTTTTTTTTTTTTTTTGGAAGGCTCATTATGCATTTTCGGCATTATTTTGTTTACATATTTTTGCCTCAACCCCTCAGATGAAAATGTATCCAATTCACGTTCTATTTGTAGCAACGTAAACATATGTAAGGTAACAGCTATGGAAAATAATTGAGGTTAGCCAAAATGATCAGGTGATATAATAATTGTCACAGGCCTACACAGCAATAACATTTTGTCAAATTCAAATCATAAATTTTCTCGTCTTCTGCTGCCTAACACAGCTGTGATATCAGTTGTTTCGATTCCACATTTTCAACTAAATTTCTTCACTTGTTTCAGTGACCTATGGGTTAGAAATGTTTAGTATAAAATGAGTATGCGCTTTTGTAATCGCTGGCATTAACTGCGACTTCTGAGGGTTAATCAGTCACATTCAGTAAGACCCGTTAGACAGCAACACAGTAGCTTTGCGTGAAAATGTAGCACTTAAGCAAGGCCGGCGAGTCAGTACTGTCACTGCTGTAATTGGGATTAACATTTGTGATTAAGCAGAAGAGCTCAGTAATGGAAGTGTTAGCTTCCCCTCCGCTCCGCTTGCTGAGCGCCTGGGGACCTGCCGGAAAGTGCTGCCGTCAGGTCCAGCTAACACACTTTCATTTGCTTATTCCTTCATTCAGACACAGCCCAGACAGTACACAATTACAGTGTAATTAACATCAATTAAAACAACCATCTTGCATTTTTGCAGACATTTGGTTCAGCCCTGCCTGCAAATGTTGAATCTCTCTCTCTCCTCTCTCTCTCTCTCTCTCTCTGTGTTTCAGGATAACGTTCTGTCATCTGCCTTTCCAAAGCAAGTGGTTGTATGTCGGCACCGAGCGAGGAAACATCCACATCGTAAACGTGGAGTCTTTCACCCTCTCAGGATACACCATCATGTGGAACAAAGCCATTGAACTGTGAGTGTGAAATGCACACCCCCACACATATTTATTAGGGATGCACCGATCATGAATGTTTATGGCAGATCCCAGATCCTTTACAGCCAAATTGGCGCATGGCCTTTTTTATCAGCCTTTTTTAAAACTCAAAGCTCATACTGGGTTGAACTTAATGAATACATAAAGTACATTGGCACATTTCCAGTACTTTCTATTATCCTATGTTCCAATATGAATAACATTATTTGCTCTTTAATGGGCCAAACCATTTTAATTTCATAAATGAAAAATCAGTTGCTTATCAAATAAACTGCTACATTCAAAGAAAAAGGCAACTGGCTATTTAGCACAATGAGTCATGCATAATTATACTATGACATTTTGGTGTAGGTGTAGCAGCGGCATTCAAATACAGCGGGAGTGCACTTATCTGCGTCATGTTATTTACGTCATAAAATGACCACAGTCAGCCAAAATCATAATAGTAAATTGACTGATTGCTGATTACATGTTCAGAGCAAAAAAAAATTATTCCAATGGTGCATCCCCAGTATTTATTTACCCTGTGCGTTGTGTGTGTGTCATAGAGCAATTCATATTACTCCTCCAGACCTGTTGGTTTATATTGATCACTTAGATCATTTCTACTAATAAATCTGCCCATGAACAGTACTGTGCTGTGCTCTCTCTCTCTATCTCCCTAAAATCCATCCCCCTCCTCCATTTTGAGCTCTTAAATTATTCACTCAGACATTTTGTCCCCGTTTGAGTTTTTTGGCCTCCCGAGGTGTCTTTCAGAGCCAGTAAGTGCAGGTGTCTGTTTAGATCACCGTAAGCCCACGCGCAGGTGTCTTTTCACATCAGTATTAGTGTGGACAGATGCCTGTTAACCACACGTACAAACACACACACACACACACCATGTCCCGGCAGACAGACAGGACAGTCAACAGAAGACCTGCTCTGCCCTTTGCTGTTGCCGCTGTGGTGATTGACTAAAGGGGAGAGCCGACAGCGTTTTAGCCTGCTTCACTGAGCACAGTATCTTCCTTACACACACACAGAGGCATCTGTACACACACATTTTAACCTGCTTCACTGAATTCCGATACTCTGATGACTAGCTTTAATGATACATTCACGTTTGTGGTATACGTTCTGTGCCAAACCAGATATTTCATTGTTTAATTGTTTGGTGGAGCCACAGTGAAAAATTCTGCCACCACAAGTTCATTTTTCCCAGCTTTTGCTGTTGACCAGAGTGGTGGAATAAACAGAATGTTGATTTTTTGAGGAGAGTAAAATAAAGGAGTACAGTGCATCCTCCTGCCTTTTTCCACCTTAAATAAAAAATAAACATCCGTTTTCGCTGGCACCCTGGTTATGCCAGCGTTTCCGTGGCTTCATGTTGCCATCAGCATCATATTACTATGAGGTGCGGAATGATGTTTTTTTCAACGCGAACATTATTACGGTTGCAGCTTATCATGTGAATTGTGCGTACCCCCATCCACTAACTGTGTGCGCACAATCTTGTGATTTAAAAGCTACTGTGAAGTATTGGAGCCATCAACAAGCTCGAGACAAAACAGAGTGAAAGTTCAGTGATGAAGTGATAGCAGTGCTTTTTCCTCCACTATACATTCTATACATGCACATGCTCACTTAATGCTCCTGCACAAAAGGGAGCAGCTCTATAGCAGGAGCTGCAGTAGTCTGTAAAACTGCAAAACTGGGTTGTATTATACGCTTCCAGTGTCCATGTTTAAAGCTAAACCAGAGACGTCATAAATGTGGAGACCAGTCCAAATGAATGGGAACGCTCGTAACAATCAACATGGTCCCGCCCTTTGATAAAAAGAGCCTATCAGTTTGCTGGTTAAGCCAATAGCGGGACAAGCTCCCTGTCTCTGTGGAGGTATGTGAATGTGCAGTAGCCAGAACAAGCTAAAAGTCACTTTTTTTGTTATTTGAGCTAAATGGTACGAACTATGTATGCTGTTTTTGTCAGATTTTATCAGTTATTTCAAAACTGTTTTTTTGAAGCGTTTATGTGGCTTTTAGTTTCGGTTTTATAGGTTCAGATTCAGATTCAGATTCAGATTTATTGTCACATCACAAGAGTACAGGGACACAGGTGAGTGAAAAACTTGA
>JAILXH010022678.1:2473-13226 GCA_023558415.1 Piaractus mesopotamicus | reverse complement strand
TCTCTCTCTCTCTCTCTCTCTCTCTCTCTCTCTCTCTCTCTCCCTCTCCCTCTCCCTCTCTCTCTCTCGTTCTCCTTCTGTCTCCCTCTGCAGTCCCTTTCCGACATGTGAAAAAGACAGAAAGCCATCTTAATAACTGCCTTTCAGAGATAACTACACAGCCGAGGCAACAGAAGATGACAATGATTTTTTTTCACCCCCCCTCTTTCTTCTAATATTGCGGCTTTGCGTCCCGGAAAATCAAATGAAGCGTTAAACCTGATTAGGCTATGCTTCCGCTGAACTGCTTGTGCTGCCAGTCGCTGTTTTTCCTTCAGCTGGTGTGCGGCACATGCCCGTGTATGTGTGTCTGCGTGTGACAGGCCTCAGAGCTCAGGCACTGATAGCAGGCCTGCACCCCAGATTCCCTCTCGCTGGGAGCTAACGGCGGGCCTGAATCCTGAATGACAGGTGTAGCCGAGGAGAAAAGCAACATGTGCCACAACACACACCGATAGCATCTTTGCACTCCTGCGCTGAGCTGCCGTATCTTCTCCACTCTCCGCTCCTCTCGGCTCCTCTCAGACAGCCTGTCGGATAAACAGACTATTCCTGTAAGCCCGTGGAGTTTCACACCTCGCCGGCTAATTACTGATCAAACGTTAGCATGATTAGCATGCGGTTTAAGAGTCAGCGCTTTGCGCTATCACGAATCCAAGTGAAGTGCGGTTATACCGTCCGCGAGGGACTCTCCGAGGCAGAATCCAGGCCGCTCCTTTGTCACGCTTGCATGGCTGCACTGTTCCTACGTTCTCCTTAGCAGCCTAGCATAGCCTCACAGCATGGCTCGATTCCCCTGCGGCACACTTATTGTCCTATTTATCGCTGGGATCAGAGAATATTTGTGCTTTGCAGAAGGGCCTTGTGCGCTTTAATGCTAACATCTCGGCTCTCTCGCTCTCTTTCTCTGGTGAAGAGTAGCTTTGCGGCTGTGTTGACAAGGCTGCGGCGGCGGCTGTGTTGACGGATGCGGGCGCGCTGTGAGCGGAGAGTGTGCCGGCTTTGAAGCCAGAGCTAAACCCTGCATTTCTGCCCTATTTATATCAATCATTTATCACTAGGCGCTCCGGCTGTCTGTGATTAAAGCAACCCTACAGGAGGGCAACTTTTGAGTATATATAATTCATATCTACAGACACACACACTCGCTCTTACACACATATACTCATACACAAAGCAGACACATACATGTACACACATTCTAGCACACAACACGGTTCAGGCACACTCGGCAGTCAAGTATAACCAAACAGCTAGCAAACCCTTCATTATACTCTGTTCAAGAGCCCACATGGTAAAGACTTTTGTCCTTGCAAGTTTTTTTGTAGGGGAAAGCATCAAAGCCTGCCTTTGATATGTGATTTTTATTATGCACTTGCAGTACTCATGCAAAGCATGGTCAAATACTGTGCATTGACTGAGGCCTAAAGCCTGGCTGTTTTAGTTAAACTATGACTTCCCTCAGTGCCATGAGGGCCCCCACGCAGCTGGGTTGAGAGGTCTGCATTAGCATTAAATCGAAGCCCGAAGCCGACTAGTACCCTCGTCTTTAAGACCGGACACAACCGGGTCCAACCTGATATTTCGGCAGGCCTTGTCAAGCTTGGGTTGGATAGCAGAACTGTAAATGGGTTTCAGAATAGCAGTGATAAACCACTAGTTGTTTAGAATCGTTGAGAGTCAATGCCATTACCAGTTACCAATGCCTGGTCTCCAGGGCCTCTAGACCAGGGGTCAGCAACCCAAATGTTAGAAAGAGCCATTTTGTCCTTTCAACAAAGATCAAACCACCTTGAGAGCCACAACATTGTATGTCCATTTTACCATCTTGGCTGTAAATACGTCCCAGTATGTGCTAACATTGTAGTACAGGCTAAAAGTATAATATAAACAAAAACTCAGACTTACTTTGCTCTGCTTTAAGCTTTAGCTCAGCTATAGCCACTTTTTTGAAGTCAGCTTCTCATTCTCCAGCTACTTGTTCAAATTTTCCCATTCCACTTTAAATGATGCCTGAGTGCTTATAAATGCAAATAAGTCCATTCGTCTTCATATCAATGTTTGTCTTAAATCTTTCTCTTTGCTTTTCGTTAGCTACTAGCTAGGCAAGATTGTTGTCTGCGTTGCAGTCTGTGCGCTGATCTTCAGGGTTAAAGGGTGAATTAGCAGTTATACATTAACTCCAGCATTTAAGATCATTTATTGATAAAACTGTGTTAGAACAATCAGCAGAACTTTTTTTTTACTCACAGCACCTAGATTGTGATGAAGGAAGACTGTGGACCATCTGAGGGCCCTAAAGACCAGATTGGGAACCACTGCCCACGACATTTCGTTTAGACCATGTGGTAGAAACTTTGAAGCTGTCAGAGTTGTCGTGCTAACGTGGTGCAATCAAACACATTATAAGTTATTTTTAAAAACACAGTGAATACACTATAGATGTTAACACCTTAAAACACCAGGCTTATTACATACTAAGGCCTATTATTCAGTAACTACAAGGACTTCATTGCAAACTGGCTGAGTTCTTAGGTCATGGAAGTGTGTAATAAAACTTTGGGCCTGCCAGTGGGCCCTGACCATTTAAGATGTTACACTAGTGCTCTGTCTAGAAGTGCATTGATTAGGAGTTCATTCATAGTCAGCCAGCATGTATCAGAAAAAAATCATGTACAACGGAATACTTTACAGCTCATACTGGGCCCAAGAATAATGTGCATATGTTTTTATAAAAACCTGTAGGAATAATGTTCATATTTCTTTAAACCATTTCTAAATACTGTCGGCCACACAATGAAGTCAGATCTGTGATCAGATCTGTGTTGTACTTGGGATCTGAATTTAGCATATTTGAAACTAGATTGAGAATTCTACTTTGGCCAAAACGTGAGCGCAGATCACATAAAAGCATATGCTTTGAAGCAAAGATTAGCTTATCGGTTATATCCTCACATCTGTATCTTTTCCAAGCCAGGCAGCATGTGAGTTTGGCCTGTTTAATAACAGGAGAAACACTGGGGTTATATCAATATGCCTTCCTTTTTTGACATGCATCAATACCAGTAATTAGCCAGTGCAGCCAATATGCCATCAAAGAATTTGGAAAGAGCAAGAAGCACCTAAAACTGTCAATAGGCCTGCCTTTTGAAGATGAGACCTCCCTGTCAATGCCTAGCATATTTGACTGAATATCTGAATGAAGCCAGGTTTTTGCTCCCTGGCTGTGCTTGAGAGACAGGCTGCTGGGGTGTTCAGGGTGTTTGGATTTAATGGAGCCTAAATGACCTGATTGAAACATGATGCTTTTCGCAGGCGGGAGCGGGTTTATTCCTAGCGTTTCCACCTAGCTGATTTCGATAGTAATCTGTGAGGCATTCAGAGTGGAGCTCAGGATTTGTACGCCCCACAGAGAGCCATGCAGAGCACTCAGCCATATCTTCTGTAAAGAAAAAAACAGTGGAAAAAAATGTAGAATTAAGCTAACAAATGAAAGAGTGTCGAAGAGCAGGAGAGGGAAGTGGGGCTTACAGAAACATTTCCATCTTTGCTTACCCATCAATCCATTCCTGCTTTCCTCCCAGAATCCATCTCAGAGCCTGTGGTCAAGCCCACCACCCTCCCGATCACTCCACGCGCCACCCCTCCCACTGCACACGTCAAGGTCACCTCTCCACGCCATGGCCTCACCACCACCTCATCTGACTACGAGGAGGATTATGAAGAAAACTCCGTGCTGGTAGCTGAGAGCGAGAAACTCCCCACGTCTTTCACCCACAGCCTCTCCACACCACACTATCCACCTCGCACCCCACCCCCCACCTCCAGCCCTGGCTTCGAGGACTCAGGCAGTGGGGAGCCCAGTGGGGACGACGACATGGAAGGTAGCGGAATGGAGGCGAGCGGAGAAGAGCCAGTCGGTAATGCAGCCCTCTCACTACATTTCCCATAATACTGCGCTTTGGTAAGGGGGCATTGCTGTCATGTCGGGGAAATAGTGTAAAAGAATAATGAAGCACAAGCTTCTTATCTAGAGGGCTACTGCAAATCTGCTGTAAATCTACTGCAAATCTGCTGTAAATCTGCTAAAATGTACTTTGTAAAATGACTAGTTTTTTGCCATCTCACAACAAACTACCATTCAAGCTATTTTTATTTGAAATTAAAATTATTAAATGACAACTGAACAACAAGAACAAAACCTCATATCTCCAAAATGATAACTTTTACAGGAGAAGGGAAAAAAAAACTTTCTTTACTTTTAATGCAAGTCAGTGGAACCAGACTTTTTTCCAAGTCATTTTGGGTCGTTTCTTTTGGTCCATTCATCCTAAACTTTAAACAATATGTAAAGGTCAACAAGCATTTTCAAATTATGTTAAAAAATGAAAAACATCAAAAATGGAGATGCGAGGTTTTGTCCCGACAGCAGCGATAAAAAAAGTGGTAAATCTCTGAGTTTTCTTGGGGAACTATTTTGCCTTACAGTGCCCTGCATGTACCTCCATGAATGGGTTTTAAAAATGTGTTTTAGGCAAAAAACTGACGTGTCTTGGTCATCAGCGTATTCATAACCGTTTCTTGGCATCAAACGCTTCAGACGTTGGTTCCTATCACCCCTACTTTGAGAATATCTGACTCTGTAAATTTCCCTAGAATGAAGCCTTTTACATCAGATTACTCTATATGACTTTGTTTACATCTTAACTATTTAATTATGCATGAAAATGTGGTAGAATTTACCTCCAGTGACTATTGGTTTTAGACACCTCACCACAAACTGCTCTACTCTACTGCTCTACAGTACTTTAATTTAGATGACAGGTAACCTTTTTGATATGACCTTATTTAGGAGTTTAACTGCCAATCTGCTGTGAATTCAGCATTACGGTTGTACTTTTTACAATGACTGTTCATCTTAGACACTTCACCTTACGCTGTTGTTCTATTTTGATCCCATTTAAATCTTTCAACTCCAATGACAACTTCACTTTTGAACATTGACCAGATCTAATAATCCACTGCCTGCTAAAGTATGTTTAAGATGCAGCCCGTGGCATCTGTTCCTGTGCGACCGTTGGACTTTGCGCAGCACATGTTGAATGAGAGCAGAATACGGAAGTAGTGGCTGCACATCTGAATGCAGAATACTGTGTAAAAATTACAGCCTGTGTCTGGAGCCCCTGCACGACTGCTCTGTCCACTGAGGCCTGCGGTCCTTTTGTTGTTTCTGTCTCCTCTGAGCCCACAAACCATTTTCAGTCAGCTTTTTTAAAGCTCTCCGTAGCTCTTCTGACCTCACGTCAGCTATAGTACGGTTGGGCTGCCTGAATTGATGGAGGAGAGAATGGCAAGGCCTGAGTGTCTTCCTCTTCAGATTTATTGTCTTGTCACTGCTGGGCCCGAGGACTGTCTACCAAGCTGAGGGGGTGAGTCTCTGGGGTGGGGCTGTTTGACAGACTCCTGCCTCCCCAAGGTTCAATAGTCCCATGAGGCAGGAGCAAGCTGCGTGGGGGTCCATTTAGTGCCCCCCACTGTACCAGGGCAGGGACTCATAAATCTGTTGCAAAAACAAACGGTGGTGAAAACAGAAGCCCAGGGATGTGCTCTCTGCTCCACGCATAATGTCATTTTCCACTGCTCTCGCTCGTCCAGCCTCTCCCACTCTCTCTCTCTCTCTCTCTCTCGCCACCTCACTCATGCTCACAGAGTCCTTGAACATCTCCCCGCTGACGGCTTTATGACTTGTTTGGGGCGAGCGGGAGTTGTTTTTTTTCTCCAGCCATCAGTGGTAATCTTCGCCGCTTGCTGTGGGAAGCTGTAGCTACCCAAACCTGAGACGAGTTGTTGTCAGCCACATTTACAGGTCGAAGAAGAAGGAGCATCGGAAAACAATTTTCACAGCCACACACAGAGTTTGACTGCTAATCAATGACCAAGACCGTTATCTCTAGCCCTGACGGTTCTCTGGGCGGGTTTGTAATTATGCTGTGATCATAAACCTCGTAGAATGTAATGATAAATAGCACAAGTGAAGAACATAAACTAAATGAAAACATCTCTGCAGCTCCCTCAGCTGCTGTTTTGCCTCATCTCAGAGACTAATCATACCTTAACATGTAGGTTATTTGACAGCTTGGCCAAGACTCTATCTACACCACTGGTTTCCAGTCCTGGAGGCCCACCTGCACTGCACAGTTTTGTGTTTTCCCTGCTCTAACACACCTGTCTCAAGGAGGACTTGATAATTAGCTAATGATATGTCTCATATGCAGGGCCAGTGGGCTTCCAGGGTTGAAGTTGCTCTAGATAGGTATCTGGGCCCACTCCCAATTCTCCAAAACAGCTTGCCTAACTTGTCTCCCACAGTAAAGTTGAAAAACTTTCTGCTGCGGTTCTAGCATATTGCATTCACTCATCCAGATATGTGAAACAAGTTTGGGTAAGCATATAAATAGTGAGTGTCCATGAATAAACTCTGTTGTTAACCCTGTCTGGAGTTATTACATTTACTTTTCACTACACTACTTATATGCAATTGTGTAATTACATAATTAATTACATAGGCTCTGAATTACATTTACACTCAGGTTATAGTTATATGGACCAGTGGATCTCTAAGCATTCTGAGAAGGCCTAATGATTTCTAGGAACTGACAAATTTATGTCTGTAATGTTTAGTTCACTTTTATTTAATAGAATCATCATGGTTGTAGTATTGCAAGTATTGTGGGAATATTCTTATGTTATTACATTTCAGTGGTTATGTCTTCAGGACAGAAGGCCATACATATTAGATTAACTTTCCAGCATAATAAGGAAGGGACAGAGGAATCAACTAATCAACTAAAAACATCCAACATACTTCACTGACTATGAATATGAGCCTAAACCTAACAAGGTTTCAGTCGGTCATTAGAAATGGAAAATACAAGGGCTCTTTTTTGACATTTGTGGCCGAAGTCCTAAGTCCTAGCTCTAATATTTCAAGGCATATACTCTGTTGGGGACCTAGGAGGGTTGAGATCTCTGTTAAGAATAAACAAAGATGTCCCTGCTCATGTCTTCCTGCAGGTCCCACTGTAGCGGCCACCACTGTCCCCACAGGTGAGGACCGCTCCTCCTGCGACAACACACCTTTCGGCTGTTGTCCTGATGGCAAGACCACCGCCCTCAGCCCCGATGGCACCAACTGCCCCTGTAAGTACCTTTAACCCCGACCCCACTCCCACCTTTTCTCTGTTCCTGTGTCTGCTCTTCCCCTGTCTGTGTTAGTAGAGATGTGTTAGCAGGCAGTCAGCGAGGCTGCCTCTCAGTGTGGAGAAGTGGAGGTGGACAAGAGGGAGATGGGTCGCGGCCAGAGAAACCACAGCCAGCGAGCACAAATTAGGCCGGGCCTGCCATGTGGATGCTGATTCACTATGGCAGGAGTTGCTCTGAAGTGTTGAGGGCCAGGAGCAGGTCCAGTGTCAGCAGCTGTGCCAAACGGAAAAGTTGTTTCTACAGAATATACGCTTTGACAGGCTATTGATCAGTATGTACAGCAGCAAAAACACACGTAAACACACAAACTTACATCCCTTACATCTACGTCCATTATCCTTCATGCCATAGAATCAGCCCTGTCTGTTTTAATAATGGACAGAAATTATACACGATAAGGAACGATCAATATTCAGGAGCAGGTAAATAATCTATATTCTAAGTACAACAGCAGCAGGTCAAGTGTTAGCACCTCGCCTCATATTCCATCAAGGCAAGGTCTTTTAGCCGCTTGCCGCGTATCGACGATATGCCACCAGAGCCGTAAGCGAGGAGCATAATGTCCAGGTTGCTCAGGTTTAGCTGACAGCATTTACTCTGCCTACATCTCTCAAGCACTCACTGCAAGATAACTCACCACTCCTCAGGGTTTCAGAGCAAAAGCAAGTGGGAGTAACAAACAGCCCCATGCTGTTTGATAGCCATGCTAATAGTGCTAGGCCTGTCCAAGCACTGTTATTACATGAATGCAGATGCCTGCTCCATTGAACAGAGGTTTTAATCTCAGGTTATAATTGATGTGGTTGTGTTTAAATAGTAAGTCCAGATCCGCTGGCACTGCCAAAAGATACTCAGTTGAGTATCAGTTCACAAAAGCCTGTGTAAATTGTATTTAACTCTGCCTGGAATTAAATTTACTGTCCTTATTCCACAAACCACACACATTGCGCTTGTAATAAAAAGGCGCTGTCAGCTTTACTGAGCATATGCAGGAAATTATGAATGATGAACTGGAGTTGGATGTGGCGGGGAATTTAGCATTTTAATTCAAGCCCGGAGCCTAATTTCTCGCCATCTTTCAACGTTGGCTGTCATCGCGTGCTGTGGGAAAATTCCTCCACTCACGTGTTTCAGATTCACAGTCTGATCAATTCATTTGCAATACCCGTTTGCTCCTTTTTTTTTTTAAAGTCCTATCAGATAGGAGGTGATGTGAGTCTGGGCGGGAAAAAAAGCCCTTATCATGCAATTTTAACCAGCTTCTGTCACTCACCCGTTCCTGGGATTAGGAGACAATTACAGCTATCTTTCACGATAATCATACAAGTGCTCTTCCCAGTCCCAGCCAGGCTGGAGCCCGGCCGGCATGATTGATTCGGGCAATTTGTTCAGCTGATTACGCACTACACAGAAACCCAGCATTGGCCCCGTTTTCTCCCCTTCTCCTTCAGATGTGCCGCTCGTTTTATTCATTATTTATTTCCCTCTGCAGATCACAATGGCCAGGCCCCCCTCCCTCCCTCCTTGCCTCTCTCCCTGCCTCTCTCCTCACGCTTATTACTGTCAGCACTGTGGTGACGGATAGCTGCAATAACCTCAGCAATGACCCCCATAAAGAAGGATTTTGGACAAAATAGCTGGGGCGTTGCGAAGCGTCTTTTTAATTTAATCTAATATCTGTGATGTGCATGTGAGCGTCTCGATTGTTGAATCTCTGTGTGTGTCTAACAAATGTTTCTCTACTCAGTCTTCTTTGCTTCGGCCAAGTTTTGGGAAGAGACTCGGTCTGGTAAACTCTGGCCCATCTTCTCCACCACTCCCTGCACAATCACTGCTGTCCATGTTATCCACCCCTTGTTCCTCCACTCACACTACGGGAATCCCCTCACTTGAGCCCCCTCCAAACACCAACCAGTGGACCCAACACACACTCCCTGCACTAACTCCACACAGCACCATTACTAACCTGCAGACTGGCACTGCACCAACCACCACTGTGTAATTCTGCCCATAGGGTGTCACTGTATATGAATCTATTTATGTCCTTGCATGTAAATGGCCTCTCTGCCCTCTGGTGCCTTCCTCCACAGCTACCATGCGTTTTAATGGCCTCCTGCACCTGGACCAGGTGGAGGGACAGGAGGTTTTCTACACCCCAGAGATGGACGACCCCAAGTCCGAGTTGTTCGGAGAGACAGCTCGCAGCATCGAGAGCGCTGTGAGTATTGCCTGGGTTGAGGAGGCGGTTATGCTTCGCTGTTTGATGTTACTGATACAAGAATAATGCAGTTGGTTCCTAGTTAGAGGTGCTGCATTTGTATTCCTCTCGATGTTCTGCAGTCCCAGGTCTTGCGCACAGCCAGTGAATGCTAACTATAGCAGCCCTTTGCGAAGTGTGTGTTTTAGCTTGTGCTGCACATTATTTGATGGCTTAATCAGCTCTGGTGAAGCAAGATATTTGCTCTGCGCTACTCAACCAATTCGTAGCTTGTCTGTAATGTAGGCTGCTATCTGTGCCAAAAGTCCGAATTACACAATTGTACTCTTATCACAGATGCAGTATATCAACTTGTTTGATGTCTGACATTGCTTCTTTAGTTTTGCAGTGGATTTATGAGGCTAAGGTAGCTAACACATAATGGAAGCCCATAGCCACTAGGTTAGCATTGTGGAAACTGCATGCATAATTAGATGGTTTGAAGTGAACAAAGTAATTCAGTGGTTTGATGTGAAATGCACCACTCTAGAAATCTTACTGAGTGAGAACTGTTCATAATGGTAGTGATAGGAACCAGATGTTTGATGTCTAAAAGCGACCTTACAGAAAGTTACAGCGACAAAGGGTTATGAATATGTGGTCAAATGCCTGAAACATTGTTCCACGATGGTTCTGATGTACTTTGTTGGCCAAAAATATTTTTTATAAAAAGTTTTTAATGTATTTATGGCTGTTTTTATGTTGTAAAGAAATCCGAGTCATCAAGTTTTTCTACAGTGACGTACATCACATCAAGCCGCTCTGAATGACTTTTTGACTGAATTGTGCAGAAATATAAAAAAAGTTGGTGAAATTCCTCTTTGTCATTTCATACATGCCTCGAACTGCATAGAGTTGGTAAAATCAACTTGAAAATTTTTCTAATTTTTCTTTTTTTTTAACTCAACCATCCTAGATACTACACCAGCACTAACCAGAGTTGATAAATAAGTGGTTAAGAGTGGTGACTGAGATATCGAGCAAAAGCTGAAAGCTCCATAACTAGCAGAATGAAGCCATAGCTGGTGCATCACATGGCAAACCAAGCTGGACCCCATCCCCTCTCCACTCACACTTACACAGACAGACACCTCTGTTTCTCACGCTGACCCTGAATTGGGGCATTGACGAGACAAGGCCAGCTGTGGAAATGGTGTCGGTGGCCGCTAGCATGTTCTAATCCTATGTGTGTGA
>JAILXH010022649.1:3121-13983 GCA_023558415.1 Piaractus mesopotamicus | reverse complement strand
GAGAGAGAGAGAGAGAGAGAGAGAGAGAGAGAGAGAGAGAGAGAGAGAGAGAGAGAGAGAGCTGTTAAAGTGTTTTTGCCCACATCAGCAGCATTGCAGAGGGAGGAGAGTGAAACACAGAGAGACAGAGAGAGCCCTGGAGACATACGTAGCGATAAGACAGAAGAGGTGCAGGCTCTATCTGCTTCATACACACAGTGGACTCAGCCAGAGATGGAAAACAAAAAAAGCTGCCTCTTTCTTGGCTGTCCTGAAGAAACGCGATGCAGGCAGAAGCAGGCAGAGAAAGAAGAGAGACAGAGAAGAAAGACAGAGAAAGAGGGGTGGAAGAAGGAGAGGGAGAGGAGGGGGAGAAAGAGACAGAAAGAGAGAGTAAGAGTTAAGCCTGTTAGACACAGTGGCAGGCAATAAGATGACATGTTATCATTATCAAGATAAATCACGTTCTGATCTTCTGAGAAACAAGTGCATACTAACAGCAAAAAACTGCATAGTAGCTGACTGGATGCCCACTATGCAATTATTTAATTCATTTATTTTTACCAGTTGTTGACTTCTCCTCATGTTCCATCTTAAATTGTTTATTTTTACAGATAAAAACAAAATAAATTTTAACTTTTCAAAGCTTTTTAAAACATTGCACTACTACTAAAATTTGTTCACAAACCTCTGGAAAAATACTGCAAAATATATGCATATTGTTTACTCTGAAAATGCCTAAGTATGTTTCTGCCATTTCACCCACAGTCATTTCCTCCACTCCTGTCCATTTCCATGTCTGCAGGACAGACACATACATACACACACAACATCCTACCCCACACCAACAAACACAGACACACAACACTCTTACTGCGTCTCATCCTCCACTCTAGCATCAGTGATATGAACCCTAATATATACATGCTGCAACAACAGACCTCATGGGTCCTGATCACTGCGTCTGGGGTGAGGAGAATGGATCAGTACAGTAGGATGGAATGAGGCAGTACTCCTCTTCCCCTGGCTCAGAAAACTGCCTGCTGCATCCAAGCATAACAAGCAGTGTGAACTGACCTCCCCAAAAGATCTTATGAGACTGATAATAACACTGAAATTCACTAGCCGGTCAATAATCGTTAAGCATCCCATTGATTATAGACAGCATTCAGCATTAGCATTCATTGGTAGTTTCTTAATGTTTTCATCCTATTGAACTGGCACGCGCACGTTGGCAGTTCTGGAGAACGGCGGCCAAGTGAGAAACAGCGCGCGGCGGAAAGCCTGCATTGCTTGTCTCGTGTCTTTACATCGACCGTTGATTCTTTGCGCAACACCAAAAGAGACGAGAGAGAGGAGGGAGAGAGGCTGGCTGCGCTGCGGCAGCATTCCGCTCTTTAAAACGGCTCGTAGATAGTGAAGGCTAGGTCGATTCAGTTTAGGGAGCCGGTTCCTCTGAACTGTGCGATTCGAACGTCCGATCAGAAGCGCACAACGTGAGAGAAAACCTCAGAAGATTCAGGGAGATAGTTCGTATTTTACTATGTACGATTATATTGTGATAATATATACTGTACGACACGAACGAGTATGTTGTGTATGTGTTTAAAACGGTTCGAGGGTTCAAAAGAATCGATTCGTTCACGAGTTGGACATCGTTACTCGTGGGTCTGCCTGCCTGAGAAATCCCTGCAGCGCAGCTTGCAGAAGAGCACGAGAGAGAGAGAGAGAGAGAGAGAGAGAGAGAGAGAGAGAGAGAGAGCGCGCAGCAGCAGCAGGAGGAGGGTGAGCAGGCTCATTCCGGCGCTGCGTAAAAGCGACGCTGCTGAGCTCTCGGGTGGCAAAAAAAAAACCTTCACCAGCATTAGACCCAGCACTCCGCCGAGCCTTTCCCTTTAGTAGCAAGAGCAAACACGAGCTGGCCAAAACGGCGGCGCCATGGCACAAGCCGCGAAACACCTGCGCAAGAACAAGGATTTAGAGGCTCAAGCGGAGCAGGAGAGGAAAGAGAAGGAGGAGAAGAAGGAGGAGGAGAGGGCGAAGAGGAGGAGCCGCTCGCGGGACAAGAAACGCAAGGTAAGGAGGGGGTAGGGAAATGAAAAAGTCGGGGGAGATGGAACGCGGGAAGGGAAGAGCAGTAGGAAAACGAGGAAAAATACATTGCCCCCCACCTTTCTGTCTTGAGTCAAGGTGTTGGGACGCGGGTGAAAATCGCACCTGCTGCAAACACACTCTGGTGCACGTGAGGCGCAAGGAGGAAAAGTACAGCCTAACGAGGATGCATGCTTAGATCAGACAGCTTTTGAGTTCCATATAAGTCTCATGCAAGCAAAGCTCATAAGCGTAGGTCACGAACCAGGTGATGGGGCAGTTGTCTCTAAATGTAGTCTACAATTAAATTCTACTAATGAGACCTAGTGCATGGCTTCTGCTGCTGTTTCTAGAGAGCTTGTTCATCGTTGTGCTGTTGAGGGGTCCTGTGGTGGCTTTGGCAGCTCGAGCCGTGATCCCCCTTTTCCCCTGGAAAACACTGCAGAGTGTTCTATTACAGCAGCTACAGCAGTGGCTGAGTGCGTTTGTCTGCGGTGGGATACCCATCGATAATCTCTCTCTCTCTCTCTCTCTCTCTCTCTCTCTCTCTCTCTCTCTCTCTGATTTCTCCATTATTGACAAATTCGTTGTTCTGGACCAAAGGCAACCACGAAACGGTGATAATTTTAATTTATATCTACATGTGAGACAAGTCTGGAGCACGTTGCTGAATGAAAGCTTGAAATGTTGAATAATGATTATTGTCTCTATTCAGTTATTTATGTGCTGTCAATTGAACTTTATAGAGATATTATAGAGTATTTTTATAAAGTATTTTAAGTGTAGCATTATTTGATCATGTTAGCCAGTCTGTCTGACTGATTATCTTTCTGGTCTACCTGTTAGCCTCTCTGGACTATCTGTCTGTCTGTGTGTCTGTCTAGCCATCTGAAGGACTGTCGTTTTGTCCTTGCGTCTTCCTGTACATATATAAAAATGTATGTATGTATCTATCTATCTATCTATCTATCTATCTATCTATCTGCTGGCTTAACTGTTTGGGTCAAATCCACACTAGATCTGCCCTATTGAGTTTTCAGTTATATTTCAGGTGATTTTTTTACTGAGCTCTTTGGAGTTATACGTAAATGTGTTTGTATTTTTGTCTTGCTTTGTTTAATCTTTATCTTTTCTTAAAAAACCAACAGCATAAAAGTAGTTAATTGCTAACTATTGAGCTTCTCATCATTTGAGGAAGGGTCACTATGATTTGGCAATATATGATTGAGCAGTCAATTTTAGTTCAGAAAAGACATATATTTGAATATAACATACATTTTAGTAAACCAGTCATTGATGGCTTCACTTTAAAATTTCATGCTAAAGTTCTGTGTGCTACACAGTCTCATGTTGAAATTCTAAATGTGACCAGTGAACATCTAGTGGGTGCCATGACACCTGAAGTAAAGGTGTTAACACAGTGGAATGAAACCATGCTGAATTGCATTCCATATCCTGGCCCAGTTCACCTCCATTAAAAGCAAGACATTTATTTAGATGTTAGAAGTTTTTCTTAAAATTTTACTTATAAAGCCATGTTTCTTAAATACGCTGTTAATTAAAGTGTCTCAAGGAAGCCTTCTGACTCAGTAAAATGCATATAACACACATATTATCTACATACCTTTGAGTTTTTTTGTTTTAAATGCTTAAGAGACTTTTATAGGCTCTCAAGTGTTTCACTGATGCCTTTATACTCCATAGCCTACTCTCAAGGTCAAAATCTGAACAACTGATACTTTATGTTGTGTTCAACAGACTATTGACTTGGTTAACTGAGTGTTTTACTGTCTCACGATAGCAAATTTGAGAGAATTCACAGCAAAAAAGGAGTTTAGGAACGGGGAGGAATAGAGGACATAGTATTTTCTATGACTTTGTGTGAATGAAATTTGAAGAAATCACTCACTTTTGTTGTAATTTCAACAAACTTATCACAACATTGGGCTGTTTTTCCCCCATTTTTAGTGGTGCATGGCTACTGACCCTTTGAATTTTCTTACATATGCAGAGTACAGATGCAGTTAGGTTCAGCATTAAGACAGCATAGGCTCTGTGCTTGATTTGGTCCCATTGGTCGGATGCTGAGCCAGCACACGTCTCTTTCTCTTTTCCTGCCTCCTTAGGAGCATGATTTATGTGTTGTGAGATGAGGAGTTATGTCTTAGGGTCTCCCTCGAGCAAAACATCTTCACCATCTATTTCTCACCTTCTCTACTATTGTCTCTACTATTGTAAGTTCATGAAATTTTTACATTGTGCTACATGTAATCTGATGTGTAATTGCAGTACACATGCACTATATGTTTGCACAATTTATGCTAGCATGGCAATGTTTTCCCATTGTGTTCCTAAACAGTGTGATTTGTATTTGAAGTACATTGACTTGCCAGTTTATTAGGTACACATACATTTTACCTACACTCCCTGGCCATTTTATCATGTACACCTACCACATAGGTGCTCAGTATCAAGCATGGCATCTTTGCTACAAAGTGCACCTTTTTAGTAGGTGTGTCTGGTAGGTGTATTGGACTATATTGCAGAGACAGTGGTAAATCACCACTTGAAATTCCTATTAGTCATGTCTTATGCTTAATCTGGGTCTGCGAAACTGGCCCTAGGTGTTCAAAAGAATTCTGGCTTATTCAGAGTTATTCAGCAGCACTGCACGGCTGCTGTTATTTTGTGTATTATTTACACGTGCTTGTATGCCAGTCAAATGCAGTTTCCCTGACATCCCATAAAAGTTTCAACAAGTGTCTTTTTTGATTGCATTTTACACACCTCAGGGAGTACTTTGAAAAAGCAACATTATTCAGTTAACAAAATAACTTAGGCCAAAATCATATTTTTCCAGTAGTTTAAGAGGTAAGTGAGTTTTCTTTTGGACAGTCCTCACTTTTGGCTGAAGTTAAGCTTATTTGTTTATCTTATAGTCTCGTATAGCAGAAGACATAAATTTTAGTCTAGTCTAGCTTTCCTATTTTTACTTACAGGTCGGTTTTGTTGACTTTTTTGCAGTTGTCTATGTGGAGCAAAACATTGAGACAGACGTCTGTCTGGCCTGTGGTTCACTGATTTGGATGGATATCTTGATAGCAAAAAGTGGTGACATATGCAGGCATGAATAAGAAGTCAAAAACAAAGACTTCATAATATTTTCCTGAATGTTTGCAGATCAAAGTGCATTAGTTCAAGAAACATATAACCTGTGACGGAACGGTGGAAAAGCACCAGACAAAAGATATTACCACCTTTTGAAAGTACAAAAAAAGGTGCTCAGAAATTTAAATATACATAATATACATAATTCTTAACTGCATTTAGACCTTCAGGTGTGATGTATGAATAACATTTATTGTAAATTTATAATGTGAAGCTAATTTAAGCTTTCTGTAGTTGAACCTTTAAACCATTGTATGTTGTTTTTTTATTGAATGTATCTTTCTGGAAAGGCCCATATCTTTATTTTTCTTGTGTTTTACTTTTTCCCTTCAGGTCCATTATATGAACATTTATGTGGCTTATGGACCAAAAACAGTCATGTTCTGTTTTACAGGGCTGTTTTCCAATCTCTCTTTATCCCTTACAACTAAAAATGGCTGTTTTTGTTACTGTGCTCAAAAAGCAGTCCAGGCTGGGGCATAAATGGTAGGTTTGGAAACTTTAAAAATGTTCTGAATCAGAATCACTTTATGTGCTAAATGTACAGAGTACATAGGTATTTAACATGGTAGGACAGCCCAAGAGCATATCAGACATGCAAACTATATAGTATATAGGGCATGTGTATGATGCATGATGCATCAAACAACGTATTTCAGAAATGTGAGGAAAAAAATCCGTTATATGGGCCATTTTAGTACAGTGTAGGCTGCTGATTTGGAAAGATTGGCAGCACTTCCAGAAAACCATTTCTGATGACAAGTCCTGATTAATTACATCCCATAGTTCATCATCAATTGTCTGTGATAATTTAACTGTCTTGGACTAGGCGCACAGGAAATTATTACTGATTAATAATAAAGCATGTAGCAGTACGGAATAGCAAATCAATTTATTTTAGGGTCTTAACATCCTTCATTACCAGTAATGAACAACTGCATTCAGAACGCTAAGATGAAAACTTAGGAAACTTAAGATGAGAACTGTCTAGTGGCAATTAATAATTTTCCACAGTAATGCCACAGGTGTTAGACAATAAAAAAAATGCAAAGCACATTCATTAATTCAGAATGATATGACCTCCATGTCAAGCTTTTTCATTCAAAGTTTTGCTGAATCCTCATTGATGTCTTGTTTGAAAATGCAAGCAAAGACATGGGTCACACTGGACAGGAAGTGCAAGTGAAGTTCTTTATTGTCATATGCACAAAAAAAGTTTCACTATACAAGGACATTCTTAGTGCCTTATTAGTGCCATTGACAAAGTATTGATATACTGTATTAATCAGTGCAAATAAACGTACTAGCAGTACAGAAATGCAAACCTACAAAATAATAATGGAAAAATACAATACTGTACAGTGTGTACAAATGAGCAGAAGCAGTTCTAAACAGTAATCTGTTCCAGTGAGCTGGTAAAGGAGTGACAACAGACTGTAGTGGTTAAACAGAGGGTGCTAATGGAGTGAAAGGAAGTGGTACATAACCATGTATAAGTCTGACTGCCACGTAGCCTAGTGGTCCTTGATCTCACACTCTGATACAATCTGATCTTAATCTTGTGACACAGATTAAGAATCAAATATTTCTGCTGTTATTCCAATCAAGGTGTGAAAAACCGGTTCATGGGGGGCCAAATGGTATTTTGCACACTGACCCTAATCAAAAGCACACATAGATCACATAGATCAAATAGTTACTGTTGGTTTCAGCAGGGTTTGTGGTTGGTATAGTGTAATGGGTAACAACTCTGCCTTCTACACTGTAGACTGGGGTTCAATCCCTGGCTTGGGCAAGCACCCTACAGTATAACAATAAGAGACGTTGGGCAAGATTCCTAACACTGCCTTGACCTACCGCTCTGGATGAGAGTGTCTGATAAATGCTGTAAACACTGAATGTAAATGTAATGCTTGTTGTGTTGAACTTGCTGCTGTTGCTTACTTTTACTATATCAGGTATCCAGTCCCTGTCTCTTTGTACAACAAGCCTGAAGGCTCAAACTTGGCATTATTATGTCTCGCACCAGCACGTGACAGTATGTGGATGGCCACATCCTAGTACACTGCATTGCTGATAAGCAGCTACTATGTGTATATACATCACCAGCTTCACCAAAGGAAATTATACTTCATGTGTCTGAGAGAAGCCAATCAATTTATGGCTTACTGGCTTCTCTGTATGGGGGCGGAATTATACACTTTGCTTTTCTGATATCGACTTGGCAACAGAATGAGAGACATACAATATTAAGAAAAAAAATTGTGTTCTTTTGGATAATTTTTTCTTCTTTGCAGAACACATTGGGACATGTATGCCGAACTAAGATGCTTTCACTGCAATATGGTGTTCGAGCTATTGTGCATAAGACTGAAAATGATAGTTAAAGGGGCACTGGGCCAAAATGAAAAATTTAACCATCACTGCATCTGTTGTAAATTTGCCTACTCGCCTCTTGCAGTGGTGCAACAATAGTTTGGAGAGTGAGATTTAATGGTTTAAAGATTAGGAAAACCGCCTTCACATGACATATCTTAAAGGTGAGAGAAAATTTACAAAAATATATCATCTACATCATTGCACTTCTTTATCACCATGGAAGGGTTTTCCAATTGTTGTCTGACATATGCTGGGTATTGTAAGAGAGGACTGATGGATGAAAATGCAAAATGGATACAAAATTGCTAATTCTGTCAAACCGATGAGGCTGCGGAATGAAAATGTGTGTTACAGAACATTGCATAACGTGACAAATAACATTTTAGATGTCAGTTTTAGTCTGGAATGCCCTTTTAAGTGCGTTCTTGTCATGTGCTTACCTTCTAAGTCAGTAGTTCTCAAACTAGTCCTCACAGACAAGTGTGTGTTGCAAATTAGGTTGGAGCAAAAATCTGGACCATCCCGAGGATCGACTTGAGAACCACTTTTCTACGTTTCTTCTTAGTCTTCAAATGCAACAACATTCACTAAGCATTATTCTCCACAAAGAGGTCTGTGAGGCAGCGGAAATGGATTTTTGCTGTTGGTCAATTCAACCTAAAATCTCTACTAGAAAGGCATAAATGTGTATTTACTGGATGCTGTTAATAAGCTCAAGTCTGTTCAGCGTCTCTAGAGGAGTCATGCAGTGTTAATCCTGGGTACAGGCTGCAGCTAACTGCAGAGTTAGCATCAGTCCATCCATTTTTTTCTATTTTGAATGAGTCCAGCTAAATGAAGTTAGATCCTTTTCCACTTCAATAGTGCAGCTTTTCGCAGCTCCCTCTGCTCACCCGTCAGACAGGTCTGCACTGGGCTGCTGTTTTATTTCCTAATATTGTCACTCTGTCACTCTGCCTGTGGCCCTGAGGGACCTCTGTGTATGAATGACTCAGCAGAATGCAGCACCATAAAACTCGCTCATATTTATAGCCTGTTGTAGAGCTTGCTTGAACTCTGCAATTCAGAATTCATTTAGTTGAGTGAATGTATGTGTGTGTATGTGCATGAGTGAGATAGAGAGAGAAAGAGAGAGTTAGAAGGACTTGAAAGAGAGAAATAAATGACAGAGTGTGTAGTGTGGCTATGTGCAGTGTGAACACATGAAATGAGCTGAAGTAAAGGGTCATTTTCTGAGAATTTGAGAAACCTGTCAGTCAATAAAAATACTGCTGTTATTATTTCCTCCCTTTAAACGTACATATACACACATATATAGAACTTATTTAAGGATAACAATTACCATTCTCAAAAGCACCCAACATGATTTGTACAATTAAAGGCTCCTTTTTATGGGAAACCAAATGCTGTCAGTTTTTGAATGAAAGAGTTGGATGTAGCTTCTAAGCATTGTTTTTCAAAAAGTTTGGGAACAAAACTGCAAAACAGCTGTTTTGAATAGTTTTTGTAATGCTGCAAGAACCAATGCATTTACCAATGCATTTAATTCAGCCTACAATGGATTAGCCCACTAGACTGCATTTTAAATGAGGGCAGCCAGTCAGAACAGAGATGATTTACATAGATCACTATTAAAGGCGGCTTTGGTCGTCAACATGCTGCAGCACGACTGGAGGCCAGAGGCAACAAAACATCACAGTGGTGTAGTAGGTCAAGGCGAGCTGGAGCTTCAACATACATAAGCAGCAGCCTTGTGGTGTGCCTTGTGGTGTGCTGGGTGTAAGAGAAAGTGGAAGAGGGAACGCCACCGTGAGGAGATCCACTGCGCTGGGGAGGAGGATGCAGCCCCAAGGGAGGACTGGTGGTGCACATGGCCAAGAGCATGTGCCCTTGGATGTGTGCATTCTGTGGCCCATGCTGCGGAGAGGTTGCGTCCCAGGGATTCTGCTCGGACTAAGCTGGGATGGCTCTTTTGAAAACGAAAGGCAATGTAGCATCCCGCTAACAGCTCGTTCAGCCGTGGACATGCAGGAGGCATGGCTATGCAGAACTGTGAGCGTGAGACACAATAGGTAGCACCGCAGCAGAAGTAAGAGAAACTATTTTATGTAAAGAAGTTTTTGTGAGGATGTTAAAAATGTGTTGTTTGTCATATTCTGTGCGGGGTGGTGGTGCAGTGTTGGTGCCTACTGTACTCATGTGGAGTTATATGCCTATTGATGACCTGCCTGCTATCCTGACTGTTCAGGTGTCTGAGAAGCAGATCCTCCTTGCTGATATGGTCAGTCCAAAAGCATTTAAGTGCCACAGTAGAATATGGGAGGAGGGCCTAATTGCAGCACCATATGAGGGCGTTTCTGTCATGCAGACACGCCCCTCCAGGATCGCCCCTAATGTGACGTCAGGGTCAGGTGGGCTTTGGAGTAAAAGCCACAGTAACAAGTTGATGAGCAAACAGAACTACGACGGGGATTTAGGGCCGCTGTTGATAAAAAAGAAAATAGTAGACTTTGAGAATAAAGTTGTAATATTTAGAGATTAAAGACGGTACGAGAATAAACTCGCGATATTTGGAGGATAAAGTGGGCTAACTGTTGGGGGGCCACCATAATGCGTTGGGGCCTCAGTTGCTGTACTGGCGCCGGAGTTCCTCTCACTCCTGTCTCTTTGTGGATTGTTTTGATCATCATTCTCATTATCTGTGAAACTTCATGCCCTCTTTGAATGGTGCAGAGATGTAGCCCCAATAGCCATGTAGACGACCCTGCCTGAGATTCTCCTCCAACAAAACAGACAAGACAGTTTCCTCCGAGTACATCTGGCTCTATATTCTACATAAACACAGTTTCCTGCTGGTCCGTTTCAGTCGTTTCTTGTACTAATAACAGGCTGTTGCTGATGTGCAGGAGAGACAGGGAGACTGAGTATTTTTTTTTTATGGGTGAGATTGATATGAAAGTATAGCTCCACCAACTCAACGCCCCTCATTTAACACAAGGAGGTGCTGCCTTCCCTTTGTAAAGAAATATTATGACTTTCTTCTCAAAATATTACCATTTTATTCTAAAAGAATACGACTTTTTTCTCAAAATATTACAACTTTATTCTCAAAGTCTACTATTTTTATTTTTAATAACAGTGGCCCTAAAACGCTGTCGTACAGAACAGTGTGAAAAAATGAGAAAGATTAATAAGATTGAGATCAGCGAGCCCTTTCATTACAGATTATGATGTCATAAGTTTAC
>JAILXH010022648.1:2488-12554 GCA_023558415.1 Piaractus mesopotamicus | reverse complement strand
TTAATTTACTTTTTTTTTTTTTTTTTTTTTTTTTTTATGACAGGTTTCCCGTTCGAAGCACACGGTCGCCAGACGTCAATTAGCTAAGTGAAGTTAATCACTGAAGCTAAAAGACCACCGTTGTTGCCACCAGCCACCAATCCAAAAAAAGTCACTGATTCAGGAAAAGAAAAAATGGTGCAAAACAAGATTGCCGCTGTAACCGGATTTCACCGCTCTTTCAAGGTGTGTTGTCACACACTTCCTCTGAAGTTGGTGATGCTGCGGGTTGTCATAGACTTGTTGCCTTGACAGACGTGCCACAATGCATGTTGACTACAAGTGGAGTCATAGGACATTTATGCATCAGTCATTAATGACTACTGAGCGGATAGTAACCAACATAAACAATGGATAAATGTGTACACAAGTTACAGATTCACCTGGGACCTCTGAGATGATTACTAAGCATACAGTGACCTTGTGCACTGCTTTTGGCTTGGAGTTTGCCTAAAATGTTTACATTTCTTTTTTTTGCGTAGGGCCAGAATCCTTTTGAATCAGAAGAATTCAGCAAAACTGGGTCCCACCTTCTTGACACTGCCTTCAATTTTGATTGTTCTAACCGCCCCGGTGAGTATTAGGTTTCATGGACGTCATGTGTCTTAATAATTTTTGTCTTCAAGCTGGAGTCCTATTTTCATGACATTGTAAACCCATGTTTACATAGTGCTCTGGCTCTTGTTGAGGTTGTTTTGCTTGAGGCTGATGAGCTGCTTCTAAAACCACCTACACGCAGTAACTATCATTTTGGGAAGGCTGTGGAGTTACTGCTGTGATGTGGGATAAACCCACACCGCTGCTGTTTACAGTAAAGCGTCAGAACCTCTTGACCTGCTTTTGGTCCACTTGCCTCATTGCCTGTGCTTTTTATAGTTAAGCCTGTGTCTTCCATCTGCCTGTGTTTATAGCATGTCCCAAAGGATCAGCGTCTTAATGTCTTTTTTTTTCGTACTGTCTTTCTGTTCTAATTTGTAGACATGCCATCCAGCCAGCCAATCGACATACCCGACGCCAAGAAAAGAAATAAGAAGAAAAAGAGGTGCCGGGCAACAGACAGCTTCTCAGGACGGTTTGAGGGTGAGTAATATGTGAAGGCCTGTATGTGCATCTCCATGGCAGTCATGTTGTGTGGTTGGTGGTTTTTTTTTTTTTATTTATTTATTTATTTTTTTATTTTTTTAAAGTCAAGAAAAGCAGCTCATTTACATATATTCACATATTCTGCCTACAGTGGTATATCCGTTCTGCCATGCCCGTTCACACTGATGTTATAAGGGGTGCTTCAGTCTGGATTGTTTTTTGGGGCACAGTAACAAACACAGGCTGTATTAATTCTAAGCAATAGAGAGAGATCATGTAAAAAATAAAAAATATGGTGCCTAAAACTATGAAAATGTCATAAGTGGACCTCAAGTGAGAGTGCAGACCAGCAAAAATGGGCCCAGGGGTATTGAATTTTATTAATATTCTCTAGCATTACAACCTATAGCTGTGTTAAAGTGATAGATGGCAATATCAGCAGAGTTATCTCATTATTCACAATCATAGTCATGCAGCACCGCTTTAGAGATCTATAGTAATGGCACATTTGTTTGTCCTCCGTTTCAGATGTTTATAAGCTGCAGGATGAGGTGTTGGGGGAGGGAGCCTATGCAAAAGTCCAAACTTGCATTAGCCAGATCACCCATAAAGAATATGCTGTAAAGGTAAGACGCACTTCCTCCCTTCTTAGTTGGGTTGTAAATCAGATTCTAATATTTAGATGAGATTATTGCTTAGAAGTACATTATTTGTAGTATCTTTCAACACAACAGCACCCTGGACAATTAAAAGTGGGATTCCAGTGTTTGTGCTGAATGAGACAAGTGTATTTGCACACGTGCTGTTTCTTGGAACAGGTATTGAGAGCTGGTCTTCCTATTGTCAGAGACTTGTGACTGTACTTGTTCTGCGCCAGTGGCATGTGCATGGCTATTATGATCGGTATGGATTGATGTTATGATGTTACATTTCAGAAGGATGTGGGTGGTGAGCTCAGTGTTTTGAGTTTGCGTGTGACAGAGTCAAAGTTGCATACAGTTGGGCATATTTCAGATTTTTTGCTTGTTTATGTGAGCCTGCATACCACATAACTAGATTTGATAAGTTAGCTGTAGACTTTTTTTTTAATGCAGCGTGTTTAAAGAAGACAAATGGAAGACTATGCTGCAAAAACAGGCCGTTTTTGTGATGTCATAACCGACTCATTTACATATACACTTATTCAACCTACAGCAGTTTAGCTTAGTCCATTCAAGCTGAAATTGCAAGGAATGTTCCAGATCTGAGTGCTTTTTTGAATTGATGCAAAATATAGGGCAGCCAATCCGAACAGAGCTTATTTACATATATCAGTCTTGCAGGCACCATAACAAAAACAGTCTGTTTAATTTTTAGGGATAAAGAAATGTTGGAAAATACATTTTGGTGCATAAAATCCCTCGTCATAAATGGATCTCTCAAGTGAAAAAATAAAATACGAGAAAAAAAACACGGCTTAAAGGCCCTTTAAGCTCAGTTAAAGATTATCTTGGATCCCCTATCTGTGTTTTGCTCCGCGATGAGGGCGCTAAACTATGAATTGTTGTGGTGGTGGTGGTGTTGTACAGACGTTCAATGCTGGCTCAGCAGAGAAACTTCCCCTGTTGTTTTTTTGGACCATCCTTAAAGGCAGCCAATCAGAGCGCTCGGCTGTTGCAGCCTCCCCTACTCTTCGCTATCATTGGCCAGCAGATCGTCCGGTGGCGGGAACACGGTGTTCTGTCCTGGCATGTACAGGCAAGTGCAGAAAAGGGGGGCTGGCCTAAGGTTGTGACCCGTAACGTTTACGCACTTTCCCCTTTTTTTTCGCTCCTTGCGCAGATGTAAGGTGTGGCTTGGACAGTAAACGTTATTTGCTTGGGGCAAGTTGCCTTGTGAACATGCTTTTGAGGAAGTTGAGCGTTGTGAAATGCTGTGGGTGTTTTGATTTTAGGGGCACGTGTGCGTGGGTACGGAATGTGCTGTAGCAGCGCTATTTCTTCTCTGTTCGCCTAAAGAACCCAGCTAACCGAAATGCTATACATTTATTTGTCACTCATGAAAAAAGTAGTGGAAAAGACTTAAGTGGTGAAAGATTTCAACTTTACTTGAGTAGTATTGGAATTGATTTCTTGTACTCTTACTCAGTTACACTTCCAAGAGGAAAAAACACATTTTATGCGTTTTGTGTGTGTTTATTTAGACCTTTGAAGAACTTTGTTGCAGGTCTCAAGCAGTAATACGCAATGCAGCGGTTTTGGCAACATCGCAAAATGTTTGCATGTCGATTTTATCATAGAGTTTAAGTCTGAGTTGGTTGGATATGGTTAAGATTAGGCAGATCAGCTTTTGCATAGCATTAAAGTTCCTTTTATTGTTTATAAAAAGGATATGCTCATTGTTGCACCAACAACAATTTACATATTGCTCTCACAGGACATGCGATCTCATTGTACGCTCTCCACTCACTCTGTATATGTGTATAATATATATTTGCATACCTATATATTTTTTTTTACAACGATACCATCCTTCTGCACTTTATATGTAAATAATACTGTATTTTGCACTTCTGGTTAGATGCTAACTGCATTTCATTGGCTCTGTACTCTGCACAATGACAAAGTCGAATCTAATCTTAATATACTTTTAATATACCATGTTTAAATGTTGATGCTATAGACTAAAGTATATATGAGACCATACTCCCATGTTTGACTGATTGTTATGATAGCATGCATACTTTAATTTATGTATAGTTTCTCTGCACCTTTGGAGCTGCACAAATGTTTTTGCCACAAACTTGCAACACGCGGGCTTCTGTATTGTTGTTTATCTACTAGAGGGGCTTTGCTCTCCCGAGGGGTGCTGGGCCGTTATCTGCAATAGGTCGTTTTGGGTGGGAAGGGGCACGGGAGATTGAGACCAGATGTCTTGGACACCCCTCCCCCTCGCTGAAGGGTGGTGTCGAGGGGGGGTCGGTGTTGGTATCCCAGTCTGAACAAAAGGGAAGGCTGAATGAAAACAACCCTCTAGCCAGCCTGCCTTAACCCCACCCCTCCCCCCCGCATACGTTCAGTGATTTTGGACACGGGCGTCGTGTTTACAAGCCTGGCTTAATTTACAGACTCGCTGTCTGGCTCTATAGGGCCTTCCTGTCAAAGCTACTATGAAGATTTATGATGCTATCCCTCTCAGTGGACTGTAAAATTTGAACGCCCTCCATCTCAAACTTTGCAGTCATACTTTCTACGTCGCCTCCACTTCCAGAATCATTTTAATCAGTTTATTCACCAAAGATATGTATTAGGAATTTCTCAGAGCGTGCAGCCTGAAGTTATGCATGCATACAGACGCACTTTTATTCGTTTAGTTGATGCTGTTTTCTGAACTGTCTGAAGCCAAACTAATACTCGGAGTGCTTGAAGATGATGCAAAGATCTGTCGCATTAAAGACCAGCTGTCTGTTTTTCCATTTTCCTGTTAAGTTACCTTTTCAAAGATACAAGGTATCTGACAGACAATATGTACGTTTCCTTGTTTTGCTGCTCTGTCCGTGCAGTTTTCTTGATCTTGAAGTTGATGTCTGCATTTACTCAGAACTTTTTTTCCAACCTGTAGCCGTTTTTCTGTGCTGGTATGAGTTTTCATGGAGAAAGGTTGCTTTTGAGAGCTTGCTGACTCAGCCGTGCTGTGGTTTGTTAGGGAATGCAGCGCTAGCCCAGTCACTGGGCTCTAATCCTGGACCCACATTGTGCGCTACTCTGCCCTAAAAAGCACCTCTAATGCAGCCAGCAGGAAAAGCCGCACGTCCAGCCCGCAGCACGCGGTCAGAGGGTGAGGGGGGCCCAGGAGAGCCATGCCATTCGGTGTCAACAGTCCATTTGGCTACCCATAGAGGACTGTGCTCTTCACAAACCCCCTCCCCTAGACTAAATTTAGCTTATGCTGTTGTTGAGATTTTATTGCCATGGGAGGTTGACATGAATGAACCTCGTGAGGACCTTGTGTTTGTGCGACGTCTTGGGGGCTCTTTAGACTGGAAAATAGGTTGAAGTATATTTAGATGCGCAGGACCTGCTTTTGCTGGTCTGAGAGAAGTGGGTTAAGCTCCTCTCCTCCGCAGTGGTCATTCGCAGACCATTCCAAAGTAATTAGTGGGACTACAGGCTAAAAGTGCAAGGACAATTAAGCTGAGACTATTGTTGGTGGTCTTTGATCCTGACCTAATATCCTTCCTCTTTCTCTCTCTTTCTTGTCTTAGATCATCGAGAAGAGGCCAGGACACAGCCGAAGTCGTGTATTCAGGGAGGTGGAGATGTTGTATCAGTGCCAGGGCCACAGGTAATAAATTTGTCAAAGCTGTCGCTTTAGACAGCCAATTAAATAAAAATAATATTAAATAGTATAATGGATTTAAATCAGTTAGGCTAGTAGACTTACCACAAATTTCAAAGCACAGCATCTTTTGGAAATTCATTTAAAAAGAAAGTTATTCAGAAATTGGCTTTAGCCCGTCATGAATGTTCTCTCCAGTAAAGTATGCGAGGAAAAACCTGGGAGAAATCAATCACTTGACTATGACGCTCGCCCTGACCCAGATATACTCTAGCCCATGAAGACAGTGTCTGTGTAATGGTATAGGCAGCTACCCTATACCTATAGAAGTCATACTCATTCAAAAGGAGACATCTCTGGTGCGTCTTTGTTTTGTCTTCATCTGAAATTTAACACCTGGCTTCTGAACTCTGGCTTTCTGCAGAAACATTCTGGAGCTTGTGGAGTTTTTTGAGGAGGAGGAGAAGTTTTACCTGGTGTTCGAGAAGCTGAGAGGAGGTAAGTGGATCCTTTCAGCAGTCTCTGGCCCTGTATTGCATTGTACCAAACTGTGTCACGCGTGTTTATCTATTAGACATTTATGACCCAGATTTTGTAATGCAGGGAAAATTCCTTTTCTGGTGCGAAGGGGGGGGGTAAATCTGTATAATTTGAGGTGTAAATAATGATTCAGTCACAGCCTTTAAAATTGTGTTCAGGAATTATAGAACACTTGAAAGTTGCCAATATGCAATGGTAATGCAACTAATAAAACTAGAAAACTGGTGCTGTACCTCAGTGGATAAAACTGCTGCCCTCCACTTACTTGGCAGTCAAGGATTCAATTTTACCACTCAGACAAGCATTACATCATTGAGGTTCTCTGGGTAAAACTCCTAACACTAACCTTTGTAACGTTATTCAATAGTGAGTCATGTCATACGCGTACATGTAAATCTAAATGTTAAGGAGGCTGGTTAGCCTTGTGCAGATGAGGCCTTGCAGATGGTCAGGTATTTCTGTACAGGCCTTATAAATATGGTTACCGTAAATACGGTTAGCTTAATCTGACTGGCCTTGTAAGTGGTGCTAACGTGTTTCTAATGTGTTTTTTGTTTTCTGCTTTTTCTCCTCCAGGCTCTGTCTTGACCCACATTCACAAAAGGAGACACTTCAGCGAACAGGAAGCTAGCATTGTGGTGCGGGACATCGCAAGCGCTCTGGACTTTTTGCACAACAAAGGTGAGAAGGACTTTGAGAGAAGAACTGTAGATTCATTCTGCTCCTCTCATGCCAGCGCTGGCCTCCTTATTGTTGTAGGACTTCTGCATGGGGGAATAGAGCTTGCTGGGGGTTGGTAAAGGGATATCCAAATGCTCAATATTAGTTCGGCCTCTTACTGGAAAGATGCATCTCCAGAGTTCTAGGAAGAATAGTGAGGAGGCCAAGAGTCTCATGTTTTGTGTCCTGCCAGAAGGATAGTTGGATGATGGGCTGCTTGTCTATTCTTAGCCGTTCCTGGCAGCAGACTGTGTTGGAAACAAACTCCTTTGCTCCCAGTGCCCCCCTACGGTCTCACCCATAATCCCTTCTCATCCTGATGACCCTGGAGAATTAATGCATGACCCTGTATATGTTTGTGTCCTGCAGGCATGGCGCACAGAGACCTCAAGCCTGAAAACATCTTATGTGAACACGAGGACAGGGTAAGTATTTGTGTGTCTTTTGTTTTTGTTTCGTTTCTTTTCATTTTATCTCTTCATTGAGAGGAATTTCATAATCAGAAAATCAGAGTGCACTCCAATGCTTGGCACTGAGAGTTTGATAAATCATAAGCAAAGGTTCTGCTCAAGCGTGTCTTCTTAACAAGAATATCAAGTAATTTGTGCTCTTTAAAACTTTTTTTTTTTCACCTCTGTCCTTATCAGATTTCGCCTGTGAAGATCTGTGACTTCGACCTGGGCAGTGGGATCAAGCTGAACAATGACAGTTCTCCTATTTCCACGCCAGAGCTCCTCACACCGGTAGGTGCAGTGGGTACATGAGTGTTGTCACGTATTTACCTCCATACTTTACAACTACTCACATTCCTAAGGCCTAGAATTCAGTAACTACGTGAACAACAATGCAGAATGCTAGTTATGTTGTAGGAATGAGCTGTGGAAGCCTGGGAATGTTTTGGAGTTTGAACCCATGAGAGGGCCAGTTATGAGTTGTCTATTATAGGTTATGAAAAATGTATATTTTATTTACATCATGCAACACTCTCGCAACTGTTACCTGAACACATTAAACCCTAAAAAATAAAACTTTGACACACTGCTACCCAAATTATAGACTGAAATGTGAATTATCCTTTTAACAAAAGAAATAAATTTTACATATCATGTATCATGTAACTTAATATCATGTATTAAGGACACTCTAATAGCATGTGTGCTGCTTAATACACATTTTGTGTATTTGCTTTTAGACTCACCACAATTACTTTCAACCCTGTTACTCATTTAAGCCACTATGAACATAGAAATCTTGTAAAAATAAAATTGTTCTTGAGGAAAGACTATTGAAGTATTACTATATATTAAATGCAGTATTACAGTATTGTTAAACTGTTTTAGATTCAGTCTTGAAAATAAAGATTGTTGTGAGTTACAAGGACTAAATGGCACTCAGTCGCTGAATCACCTAAAAATACCACCAAGGAAATATTTTTAGTCCTATGGGTTGATTCATAAATAAAGCAGGATTAATAGGAAGGCTATGAGCGGTTAAGCCTGCTCTGTTGTTTCTGATGGCCACACAGATAAGCTGGCCATTTTTACAATGCCATTCCTTATCCAGGGCCCAGTCTGGTCATGCTATTGGACGATCTTGGGTGGTGTCAGCTTAATCGGTCACTCCCATTGGCAGAAAGAAGCAAATCAGTGAGGTCAAGGACCGGGTACGGCTGAATGGGGAAATTTTTGAACTAGGAAAAGTTCTAAGAGAGGCTGGGCTGTGCTGGTCAAAGTTATCGAAGCAGTTCACATCCCTTGCTGCTTTATCTGCGTATCCTTCTGCCTTATCAGCCAACGGAGAGTGACTCATGGATAAGGTGTTATGTTTTGAACTTGGAAAAAGGAACGCTGTGCTGCCTTGAGAAATGCAGAGTTCAGCTGTTTCTCTGAGTTTTGTATAGGTTTAAAAGACTGGTGCTCCCTCCCACATGGTTCTGAATGCATTGAGACAGATGACAACAGGTGATGGCTGAGGGAAGGCGAGAGAGGAAGAGAGAGGTCGTGCAGATGGGGGTGGATGCTGTGTAAAGAAATGTTTGGCTAGGGGCTTTTGGTGTAATTTGAGTTGAGCACGGCCCCTGCACCTCGAGACTATTTGTGGATAGAATGGCAAAGAGGGTTTCTCATGTGTTCAGCCTATGCGGTGGAGGAAGGATGTCCCCCACTTTGTCCATTGTGGAGTGTCCGGGCCACAGGCTAGTGTTGTGTGGCTCCCAGAAGAAAGGCATCATATTACAGCTGGCTATAGGACTCACAATGGACACTGTGTCTTCTTAACATCCACTGATTTTTCCCAAGTTTTGCATAATTTAGATACTGAGAGGTAAACAAAGTCATTGAGGGTGGTTTGAGATGAAACCGTGCATTGTAGAGAAACTTGGCAACTCGGGTTTCTTGCAAATACACCATTTTAATTTGTTTCAAGATTTTTTTGTATTTTAATAATAATAATCTGAAAAGATAATTTGTTCTTTGGGGAATATTTGGCTTCAGAATGTACCTCTATGCTATGAATGGATTTAAAAAATACATTTTAGGCTAAAACCTTTGTTCTACACAAGTTTTGAAATGTCTCAGGCAAGCAGTACATTCACAACTACTTCATGAAATAACATTGTGAGGGAGCTTTTAGTGGCATTAAACTCTTTAGACGTCTGGTTCCTATCACCACCACTGTGAACAATTGTGACTCTTGTTTTCTTTAGAACAGAGCGTTTTGCATCAAACCACAGTGAATGATTCTGTTTACATCTTATCGATTTAATTGCGCAGAAATTATGAAAAATCTGCAGACGTCCGCTTCAAATGAGGACTGTGGGCCAGTCAGCAGCTGCAGGATAAAAACAAGACATGAAATATAAAAGTTGCTGCTTCTGCTGTTGTGTACTGTGTCTGGATTTGTTTTCATGAGTAAGCCAATGCATGTTTTTGTAGCGGTCATGTTGGCATTTAGACAAGGACGAGCTTTATCATCCTCCCAGAAAAACACACAAAAATCCACCCGGGCCCAGAATTCCAGGAACACGTTGTGCAAACTGCACCTCTCGAGGCCCAATGCAGAACCTGCAATCAAACAGGGAATCAAAAAGTACTTCTGGCTTCTTGGAAGTGAGTTTATTAGGAACTTCAGAACTCTGTTCCACTTTTCACCCCTCATGCCTCGGCCTGTCCCTTTCGCTCTTTCACTTTTCGCCGCACCCACCTCTTTCCGAAGCCAGTTTCTTTGTTTTGTCTCTCTGGTGAAGACTGGTAAAGAGGTGGGTACTGAGGGAAGTCGACCCCCCCAGTGCCTAGCAACTGGCTTGTGATTGGCTGGCTCAGAGGGAGGGTAAGGTGGGGGAGGTTTGTGTGGGCGTGGCTTGTGCTTA
>JAILXH010022644.1:7184-42608 GCA_023558415.1 Piaractus mesopotamicus | reverse complement strand
TTTTTTTGTCTAATCTTACAGCTCTCTTTGGCTAATTCTAATGTCATGGTTCCAAAGAGGGCCTACCAGAGACTCAACAGAACTAGGATGAGCATCTTTGCACAGTAGCTGGCCGTCCTGGTCTTTACCAAAGAAACTTTGAGAGAATCTACTCTTACTGGAAAATCCTCGAAGGGAGCTCCACTAAAAAGACAGCTTGATGTGGAGAAGGTGCATGCCATAACAGGTAACTCTACATGTGTTTTTCTTTGCTGTGATCTTTTCCCCCACTTAAAAAGAATGCTTATAGTTCCATGAAGGTCACAGGGATCAAAACTGTCTATATGTAGGCATGAACATTATGTAAGTTATTGCATTAACAAACTTCCAATTGATTCTGCTTACACAGTACTAACACTCGTAGTTGTAGCAGTGTAAGTAATGTACAAAGCCAGATGTTGATAGGGTTCTGCTCGTATAGTTTTCCACTGCTAATATTGATTTAGAATGCTATAATTTAATTTACCACATTCTGAATTAATGTACTTCTAATAAATGACCTGAAGATTATCCGATTATTAGAGTCCAAACATGCTACAAGACCATCAGAGGTTTTTCTTATTGTATTGGCAATACAGAAGGTAAATTTTTTCTGATATCAATATGCTGTAGAAGTTTAAATATTATTCATTTGTTTTGTATAACAGATGCAGTTATGGTAGAATTTCCAAATACATCAGCCTCAGAAAAATGCAACAATGAGGAGTTTACAGTAAAAAAAAATGCAAGTTTTATTTGCTTTTTTGTTTTGTGCTAAGTGCTTGCCAGTTTGTTTAGATTTCATGGCAACTGTTGTAACCAAGAAGGGATGATAGGGGTTTGAGATTGAAAATTACTTCAAGATGCAGAGAAGTTTAATATGCATCACTTTAATAATGTGTTACTAAGTTGATGTTGCTGTAATAGCTTGCTTCTGCCTGTTGTTCATTTCTCCTAGAACTGTCCAATGTAGTCATGTGTAATGGAGCGCATAGAGAAGCAAAGTAGTACAATTATAATTTGTACAGTAATCAACATATATGTAATGACTGGAGCATAACAATGCTTGGTTAATACATAATAAAATATTTGATATGCAGTATCCCTGTTTTTGTCTGTCAGTGATGGCAGTAAGCTAATGTAATTTAAAACACATTGCATATTGTGTATTTGTATTTGTAATATAACAAAGAAGTAAGTTTAAGATATATTTTCTGTAACTGAATACACTGATTGAGTAGTTGGAAAGTAATACTTCAGTGATGGCGTTAAGCAAATGGATTTGAAGACACTTAAAGCACATTGTTCATGTGTAATATCAAAAAAGTAAACTTAAAATGTACTTTCCTATAAATTGAAAGCTTAATGCATTATTTAGTCTTACTCTAGTGTACTTAAAAGACATTTGAAATGTCATAATAAAAATTATGTAAGTATATTTGTAACATACTAAAAGTGTAATACAGTATATTCAAATGTATTTGTTATGCACTACAAAGTATCCCTAGTAGTGTGCTATTTTTGTAAGACAGGAACTAGATGTATATTTGTACTCTAATGTAAATATATTTAATGTCTATTTTTAGTATATTTCTAATACAATCAGTGTATAATAGGGGTATGATTGTAATACTTCCTAAAGATATTTCAATTTCACTTTAAATATATTAAAAATGGATTAAAATACTTATGCAGTAGTATGTTTAAAGTCTATAGAAGTATACTTAAAAAAAATTCCATTTTAGCACAGTTAAGTACGCTTTTGCACTATTTTTGTACAATTAAAGTATAATAAGTACAAAAATAGTTTTTCCATTTTAGCACTCTTTAAGTGCATTGATCATTAGTGTGGCTACAAGTACACTTTAGTACACTGTAGCATAATAACATTTAGTATACTTGAGTCTACTTTTTTTTCACTAGGGTGCAGTCACAAACTTAACCTTTAACCATTTAAAAAAATTTTGAATATCACATTCATGGAACAGCTATTATCATTTAACAAGTAACCGGTAATCACTAAAAATTCTCAATGTATTAAATCCCAGCAAATGTAACTTAACAGACTCAAACAGTTCTTAAAACGTATCATACTATATGCTACATTCTACATTCCCATGTCTGTTTGACAGATTTCTTTTCTCAAACCACAGACAAAATTCTCAACGTATTACTTCCCAGACCATTCTACATGCTGCCCATGTGATCTTTTTCAAAGATTGTCATTACAGTTTTCAGGATTTCTGTGCTGAACATAACACTGTACCCTGATGGCACGATTACCTCCACGATCACGAGCACCACTAAACCACTTAGAAACTGCCTTTTCTGCATTCTTTCGGTTGTTCTATGTTCTATGTTAACGCGTTCCTCTTACGGGCACCTTGTTGAGAGAGCATTTCAGCTCTGAAAGAATGGAAAATTCTATATCATCTATAAAAACACAGAATATTACTTTTACCAAAATAAAATATTTAAAAAGTGGAATTGTAAAATATCAGAACTTATATGTTAGTTATGTTAGATATAGTCAGTAGTAGGGCTAAATGATTCATCGGTTTTTAATCGATATCGCAATTTGAATGGATGCGATTTTTGAATCGCAGGAGCTGTGATTTGAATGAGCCAATAGCCTGCAAGTTTTACAAGAGAAAAATCCACCCAATAAAAATGAACGCGCAAACTTCCTTCTGATGACCAATCAGAAGCCGCCAATCATGCATATGCCCTATCTGACAAAGAAGCACAACTATTAACAAGAAGCTTGGCACTAGATGTTAGGGAAAAGATGAGCGCTTCATCGGAGCAAGCAAGTGAGGCCCAAGGTCCGGTGGAGGAGTTGCTACCAAAGTAAAACAGCACATCATGTGTGTGGGAGTATTTTGGTTTCAGGAAAACCGTCGTGTCAAAAACAGGTACTGTGCAAGACATGTCGAGCATCCGTGCTAACCTCATGAGGCAACACCACAAACCTCTATCAACATTTGAAGAAGCATCACAGACTATGATGAGTGCATATCTAAAAGGTCCAGCTATGAACCATGACCTCAGTCACAATTTCCTAACATGACAGCCAGGCAAACCTCTGTTACACAGGCGTTCGAAAGCATCACGCCATATGAAAAAGCTCGCAAAGGCACCGTGAGATGCTATTGTGAAGTACTTAGCGAAAGACATGGTGCCGATTTAAACAGTGTCTAAAGATGGCTTCCGAAACCTGCTCCAAACACTTGACAAAAGATACCAGATTCCCTCTTGCACATACTTCAGCCAAGTCGCTATTCCAGAACTTTACGCTTCGTGTAGGAACAAAGTTGAAACGGAGCTGAGAAATGTGGAATATTACGGGACAGCTACAGACGTAGTCGAGCCGAACAACTAAACCTTACCAAAGCCTCACTATTCACTTTATAAGTGAAGATTTTGAATTAAAAAGTCGTTGTCTACAGACGTCGTACTTTCCTGTTGATCATACGGGAGAGAACATCGCTACTAGAATGAAAGATGCTTTGGCCAGCTGGGGTCTGAATGAAGAGGGGCAAATGTGCATTACCACAGATAACGCTTCCAACATGATAAAGGCAGTCAAAATAAACGAGTGGACCAGGCTACAATGTTTTGGCCACAGACTCCATCGGTAGGTGTCACATAAAATAACATTTATAAATCGCTCTCTCTCCCTCTGAGTAACACATTATTTAGAAGAAATCATATTCTGGTTATACTAACTCGATCAGATTGTCTTATGATTACGGAAATAATGTCACTGTACTTGAAAAAGAGCGTATAGTAGTTATTCAGTTACTTTACTGTGGATTACGTTTTTCATTAGACAATGTCAAACAATCTCTCTATTAATTCTTAATTCACTGAGTATCCAAAACCTGTATGAAAAGCTGTAACTCTGATAGTTACATGTGCTTTAGGAAGACAATGGAGGCATACTTAGGACTATTATGTTCAGATAATTATGAAATAGAGAAACCAAATAAGTTAGATTAGTAGTTAGACAGTACCAGATTAGATTACAATTTATTTTGTACGTTTTATACATTGCTGAGTGGGTCTTTGTAAGAAGTTGGTTGGCCATTTCTCTGCCACCTGGAAGAAAAAGACAGCACTGACAGCCGCTCGGAAAGAGTTCTATCTTCCTGAACATTCACTCATTACAGAGTGCTCCACAAGGTGGGGAACCAGAGAGAAGATGATTGAAAGGGTTCTGGAACAGAGTAAGACCCTCACTCACGTGCTGTCTGCTGGCAAGAAAACACGCCACCTAGTGCTCACCTGGCAAGACACAGAGGTGCTAGAGTCAATTCACAAAGCACTGCATCCTCTTCAAGAATTTACTGATGCACTCTCAGGAGAAGAATATATCAGCATTTCATATCTGAAGCCAGTGTTCCACCTTCTAAAGACAAAAACACCTGCAGAGGATCCAGAGGACACAGACCTCACAAAGTCAATCAAGTCCAGAGTCATTGGCTACCTACAGGAAAAATACAATGAACGATCATGCCACCCAAGAACTGCTTGACATTGCATCATTCTTAGACCCCCGATTCAAGACTAACTATATAAGCCAGGAGAATATCCTTGCCATTAAAGCAAAAATTAAGACGGAGCAAGAAGAAGGAGCAAGGAGGGTAAATAGATGGTTAGGATTGGTATTAGTTTGTAGGAGATAATACATTCTACATTAATAACATTACCAGTTACAATTATTGATCATAAAATATGCATTTTCTCAAAATTAAATCCAATTAGAAAAAACACTCTCAATTATGAATGTTACAGGAGAAGAGATCACATGTCACAGAACCACAGAGTTCAGCAAAGAGATCGCTTGGCAGCTACTTCAAAAGTACTGCCATGTCTGGAGACTTGTCTGTTAAGCTTGATGATACCATAGAAACAGAGCTGAACAGCTACCTGATAACACCCACCACTGATGGAGAAAGTTTGGTGGAAACTTCACCAAGTGAACTTTCCAAGATTGAGCAGGCAGGCCTGCAGATATCTGTGTGTACCAGCCACAAGTTCACCCTCAGAAAGGCTCTTTAGTACAGGAGGGAACATTGTAAACTGTCAGTGTTCATGCCTTAAGGCACATAAAGTAGACATGCTTGTCTTTTTGGCAAGAAACCTGTGAACACTAGTTTTTCACTAGCTTAAGAATTGTTTGCAGTGGGGTTCGAAGTGGAGTCATTACAGGAGAAGGCCTTGTATTATTTTTTTGTGTAAAGGCAGAGAGCAGCTTCCTCGGTGGCTGAGGTGGTGGTTTAAAGACTTCATTTGCTTCTTCTTCAAGTTCTGTACTGGACAGCTTCTTTTTTCTAGTGTTGAACAAAATATGGTCATTAAACCTTATGAATTGAGAACAGGATTTAATTTAATATCCCACATTCTGGCCCTAGCCTTACATGCAAGCAATATCATTTTTTCTGTGATACAATTTTTGCATTTTATGGGCAGAAGCCTGTGATTTACTGTTAAGTTTATTAAGACTTTATCCTAATCTTTATGTTTACTGTAGGAGTTTAAAAGTAAAAGATAAAACTGAAAAGTTTTGCAAACTTCAGCTTATTTTAGTTATTTCATGTACAAGAAATGTGATGTTTCACTGTTAAAAAACAGTGATTGTTTAGTGTGCACTTTATGTGGAAAAAAAAATTTGATGTTATTCTTAAGCTTATGTGATAATTTATCTTGTTATTCATTGTAGGCATTTAATATTTAAAAATAAAATTAAAAACTACATTTCATCTGTGTATTATCGCAATTTAAAACGCAGTCGCGATTCAAAAATTTTGAATGACAATGAAAAGGCTACTGACCAAAAAATCATTGTATTATACCGATCAAACAAAATAATGTTCAGTACTAAGTTAGGCTACTAAAAATGTAGCTGGAAAGAAATCCTGTAAAGTGTGGGGCTAACCAAAGTTAAAAATTATTATAAATGTATGAATGTCCTCGCTGTTCTTTATCCTAGTTCTGGGGGCTCCCAGCCTTGCAAATTTTTTTGTTTTTTCTTTGTTTTAATTAAATAATGGCTGATTTTATCAAATCAAAAACAAAAAATAAAATAGTAAAATAGCAAATAACGTTTGCTTTTCATCATCTACAGTACATAATACCATTAAAAGATTAAGAGAATCTGGAGAAATCTCCGTATGCAAGGGACAAGGCCAAAAACCAGTATTTGCTGGTCACAATCTTTGGGCCCTTAGGCGTTAAAACAGACACAATTATGTAGTGGAAATCACTGCATGGGCTCAGAAACATTTTTGAAAACCACTGTTGGTGAAAACATTTCATTGCTGCATCCACAAATGCAAGTTAAAACTTTAAAACGCAAAGAAGAAACTATATATAAACAGGATCTAGAAACGCTGCTACCTTCTTTGGGTCTGAGCTCATTTAAAATGGACTGAGGTGAAGTGGAAAAGTGTCCTGTGGTCCCACAAATCAAAAATTCAAATTCTTTTTGGAACTCATGGGCACACTGTCCTCCGGGCTAAAGACCATTCAGCTTGTTATCAGCGCACAGTTCAAAAGCCAGTATTCATGATGGTATATGGGGTGCATTAGTGCACATGGTATGGGTGACATGCACATCTGTGAAGGCACCATTAATGTTGAATGATATAGACATATTTTGGCAACATATGCTGCCATCCAGATGATGTCTTTTGTTCCACAGCTTGGATATCTTCTACAGTTTTCAGTGGAAAAGCTGCACCTTCTGGCAGTGGGAGCAGAGTATGTCTTGTCCTGCTGCCTAAGAAGAGTCTATAGCATTCTTCCATGTACATTCAGTCTGTCTTTTATATCTTCAAGTACTGCAAGAACTCGATGTTTGCAGTGGGGTTCGAAGTGGAGTCATTACAGGAGAAGGCCTTGTATTATTTTTTTGTGTAAAGGCAGAGAGCAGCTTCCTCGGTGGCTGAGGTGGTGGTTTAAAGACTTCATTTGCTTCTTCTTCAAGTTCTGTACTGGACAGCTTCTTTTTTCTAGTGTTGAACAAAATATGGTCATTAAACCTTATGAATTGAGAACAGGATTTAATTTAATATCCCACATTCTGGCCCAAAGACTTAAAATCATATACTCTTTCTGGCAGAGCCCTTCCATATGTTATATTTGACTCTGCAGAGGTGTAATACTGAACATGTCACTTTTACTAATCAGGCATGCCCTACTATGGTCAGTCTGAAGATCTGATGTCACCTCTGCTTTCTTCAATTTTTCCCTGGCTTGGGCATAACTCCCTAAAATTGGTGATGAAAAACAAAAGAAGTATTCATATTGATACAAATACTATAATGTTAAAAAAGAGACTGGATAAAATGAAAAGGATTTAGCACATGGTCTGACACAGCTTCACAATATACTTACCTGCCTCTCCCAAAACACAAACCTGATACCTCTCCAGGTTTTCCTGAGGGTTGGTTCAGTCTCTGACAGCTTTATTGATATCTTTGTGCCCAACTGGCCAGTAGCATTCATTTTTTTCTGGTCCACGGAGTCACTTGTTTGAAATAATGGCACCTGTTCCTCCTTCTCTGAATTCAACAACTGCAAAATGCGCTGTTTAGCAGCATGTAGTTAACAGAAGGAAAAATCATAGGAAGAAAGTGAGAAAAAAGTGATTTAACAGTTATGAAGCAAAGGCAAGGCAACAAAACTATCTCGAAATGGTAAAAGAATAACTTTTCTGGTGACATCAGTTACTGGAAGAACTTATCCGATGATCAAATGATCAGAGAGTCCCGATACAAGTTTAATCCCAAGGCATGAGGAATCCAAAGGATGGTCAAAAAATGCCTTGCATTTGTCAAAATATTTACACACAATATATGCTGTTCCTGATGAAGAGTGAAGAATGTTTTTAACAAGTGCAACTATTCCACTGTGCTCAAAACAATTGTTTTCCATCAAACAAGTGATAAATGTCTCTTGGTCTCTATACTGCTCGTACTGTAAGCAATTCACATAATCTGATAGCACAGGTCCAGTGAGACGGCATCTTTGATGTTTTTCGTTTTTCCTGCTGACTTTTTGTCAGCACCGCACAATTTGCTGAACAGGATTTTGAGATCTCTTTACCATTTTTTAAAGTTTACCTAAGAAGTTCTCAAAAGGAAAACTAGACATTATCTAGAGGTCCAAATCTTCTTGCATCCTGGACCAAGTGAATCAAACAGTGCACATTGTACACCACAAATTCTTGTCAATATATAAGCAAAAGTTTCAACAAAGTATTTCAGCAGGTTTTCAGCATAATCACAATACTCTACACAAAGAGTGGGGCTAAGAAGGATTCTTACTGACACAGAGATAACACTAAGATGTTCAAATACTTATCATTTGGTAACTTGTTGCACAACACAACAGGGCCGGTATAAAGCAAAAACTGCCTAAATTCAGTGGCTTTCCATTGTGCTACTTCTAATAAAGACCTGGGTCTTCTGGAAAAGGTTCTTGGGAAGTACTGCTGTACAAATTTTATTTGTTCTGAAATAATGTTAAGAAGACCAACAGATACCCTGCATTTCAACAGACCTTGTAGCTCTGTTTTACTCACAAATAAATGCGTTTTCTAACTACTCCTAAACAGAACAAATGCATATAGTCAAGCACAAATGTAGTAACTAAACCTATGTCAAGATCAGTCAGTGGAGAGACATCTGTATGATGCTCTTGGTCTTCCATTTCAGTAAACTGGCTATCTGTTCCTAGTGGTGCAGAACCTTCAGGATAAGACATTCTACCATTGATATAAACCCCTTTCTGAGTACAATGTTCACATAATTGTACCCTGTATGTCACTTGATACATTTAATATAAGCCTTCGCAGGTGCATTACAAACAAAAGCAGTAGGACGAGAAATTGAGAAATGCCTTCCATTCAATCCATCAGTAAGACTGGCAGATTTTAAATAATATATGAAAGCCTGCAAATATTCCTAAACAGAAGAAGGCTAAAAACGGACAGCCATTTGACACATTATTAAGCTTTCCAAGTATGGGCCATAGCTGCACACTGGAGCTTTTAAATAATGGTAGTCCATCAATACTTATCTGGAAAGATAACGAATTGGGCAGTTTGTGAAGTTCATAATGGATCAGTTCAGAAGCAACTGCGATGCCCACACCAAAATGGTAACAGGATCCTCCTGCAATTTGTTGGACTTCAAAACTTTGTGGAGTTAAAAGTTAAGTCCTTGGGTCTTTTGGTAGGTCCAGGCCTGTCTGTCTAAGAATTTTAAGCAAATCAGGCAAGGCAGCGTGTGGAATATTATGGCCAGTATGCAAACTAACATAACCTCTTACTGCAATGACTAGACCATCTCTCTAAATTTGCATGCCTTATATAGTGAACTACTGCTTCTCTGCTCTGGAATGTCAAACAAAAGGGACATTTCAGTCAAATACTTTACCAGTAAACCATACAGTAATTATGTCATTTTAAGCAACAAAATAATGTCATTGTAAATGTGTCCTCATTACAAAGTTAACATTGTTAGAGCTTGCCTAGTAGGTAGAATTTTTTCTTGTAATGAAATGGTACATTTTGCTATTTGACGTTCTCTAAACGTTTTCTCCAAGTAACAGAGTTTTCCCTGGTTATTTATCGATCACTCGCCCACTAATCCCATCAGTGTTGACAATTATTCTCCTCACCAAACATGAAGGTATGCTGCAGTGTAACAGCACTGATTATTACCCATGGTGTTTGCAGGAATCCTCAAGTTAATACTTTTTAAGGCTTTATTAAAACCACTCCAAATATAACACTAAATTTGAATACTGAAATTGCTATTCAGGTATTCAATACACAGCATTATTAAAAGTCAGCAAGAGTAAATCAGCATTCGACAAGTTTTCATAGGGATGCAACAGTTTTGCTTGTATTTATGATTTAGTATATTATGTTATAATTGCATGCATGCACATGCACGGCAATAACTGGTAAATACATTCACTTTCAGAGGTATGCGAGTGAAGAGTGAAGTTCTGCCACTAAATATGCAGTGTTTCACAGCAGCATTTACTACTTAATCTAATTCCTTCAATGCAAAACCACTGTAAATTCAATTTGGGATAAGGGTTGGAATTATTGAAAACCTTTATATATTAATATTGAGAATGGGCATCAGAAATAACTATTAAAAACATCATTTTTATTTGTGATTTATGGTTGCATTTTATGTAAGAAATATAGTAGATCTAAATTTTTGTGGACCCGGACTGAGCGCATTGCCCAGTACACGCTGTTAAGGACATCATTCGGAATACAGAGGGACTGGGCTGTCTCGCTTGGTTAACTAGCCTAAACTGATCTATCTTGGAGACAGTTAGCAAGAACTAAAAAATGAGGTATTATCTCAATAAAATAACGTTGGCACGGTCTAATAAAAGTGTTAGTTAATCAATGGAGCCTCTATAACTCTAGCTTTAGCAGACATGGAAACCTACCAGTTTAACACACAGTAACAACATCATTTCCAATGGGCATTTTGAATACTAAGATGTTTTTTTTAAATGTACATCTGTTTGCAGCTTGCAGCTTCCTTCATGCTACTGATTGATTAGCCTACTAACACCAGTTTTCCAGAAAGCTAGCTAAACAAACCTTTCACGAGTCAACTCAGGTTGACTGACCTCTACGTGGCATATCCAAAACAATGATTCAAGAAAAACTGATTTGAGTTTCGACAGCTGAGGTTAAATCAATTCTGAGTATGTTGAGAAAAAAATACAAACAGAGCGCTGTTTCATATTCTGGTGTTCTGTAGCTATGTCAACTCACCAGGCCACTACTCACAGGCCATGCACACATGTTCATCAATGTAGCGCAGTCTTTCTGCCGATCACGCTGTGCGTGCCATAATTACAACAGAATGTTAACCTAGCGAAGCTAACATTATATTTAAATGTATGCGTTACATAAATCAAGCAGCAGCCACAGCCCTTGGTGTATCATATAGACTAGGCTAATGTTAGTTATGGCCATAGCAAGTTAGCTTGTAGCCACCCCAAAAACATTTTCTAAGGGGAGCACTGATACATATGTTCTTATCATAAATTCTTAAAGTAACGTTTGAAAGTATATCTTATTTCAAACTTAACTCGCTATTGCTGTATTTACCAGACATTTCATTATATGAGTGTTAGCAATGGCCAGCAGCATCAGCCAGAAAGATCAAGTAGTTAGCTAACGTTAGCTAGCTAGCAAAGTAGCAAACTAGTTTTTTAGTAACACTAATGTTACTAGGCAAAGGTGCTCATAAACTAGGTATCTTAACCCACATTCATAAACAAACTGTCAAAAAGTCAATTTAATGCATATCTTTGAAATTCTGAAAGTGAGTAATGTTATTCTGAAACTGCTTACCAAGCCAAAAATGCAACAAGAACTACTTAGCCTGCAATGTTCACTCGAAAGCTAGCTAGCTAGATGATGGGTGGTGTTGGGATTTTCAGCTAACTTAATGCTTAGCTAAGTAAACACATTATGCAAAATTATTTACAGAATAATCTTATACTGTTAGGTTTCATGTAATATTACAAATAATATGCATTTTTTTTTAGAAATAGTAGTTAAGTAACACAGAAAACATGCCTGTAAACTGTTTGTTCTGAAGGCGATGGCTCATCAGCGGTGAGGGGAAAAAAAAGGCAGGAGGGAAACTTTTTTTTTTTTTCCCTTTCTTCCCGTAAACAGTCCTTATCCAGATTAGTTGAAAACTTTACAGTCATGTACAAATGTTATTTTAATGTATTTAATGATATTTTATGAAGTTCATGCAAAATTTACACCCACATATTTTGTTTGTTGATTAAATATCACTATTTCAATGTAAGGTGGGCATATAAATGGGCTTGCACAAGTAAGGCTAATGTTTTCTCAAGGGGAGCCCAGTGAAAACCCATAAGACAGCCCACAATAAACCCACTTAGGCAAGCCAAGTCAAGTCAAAGTTTATTTATATAGCGCTTTTTACAACAGATGTTGTCACAAAGCAGCTTTACAGAAGCTAGCTCATGTAAAACCCAGCTAGTTTAAAGTTAACTGCATAGGTAGCCCAAACAGTGCCCAAACATAGCCCAAGCATTTGCCCACTATAGACACAACTGGGCTTGCCTAATTAGAGCCCAACTTCACTGAATGTTTTCTCATGTGGGACCCAGGCAAAACCCATCACATAGCCCACAATAAACCCATCTAGGCAGACCCAGCTAATTTCATGAGTAGTCCAAGCAGTGCCCAAACAGTGCCCGTGCAATAGCCCACTAGAGACCCAACTGAGCTTGGCCAATTGAAACCCTACAGTTTTAATGGGCAGCCCAAGTGGTGCACAGTAAAAGCCCATATATTTGCCCACTTTTAGTCCAAGCCCAGGCTACGCCCAGTAAACCCAGGTAAAGCCCATGTGGGGCCCTCTTGGATATGTTGACTGGGCAGTTAACCACTGCTTCAACTTTGTAATCGTCCATTACTATGCCATTGGAAATGATGACATAGCCTAAGAAAGCTACTGTCTGCGTTCGAAAGGCTGAATGGCATGACCAAATGTTCATAGTGCCCCCTAGTGGTTACAAAAGCTGTTTTCCATCCATCTCCCTCACCGATTCTAACAAGGTTTTAAGCACTTCTGAGATACAATTTGGTGAAGATTTGTGCCCCATGTAAAACAAAACCCAAAACACACTGAAAAGGGGGGTAATTCCTGTGGCAGAACTTATTTAAGAGCTCTGAGCTCTTTCTGCCCACACAAGATATCTTGCCCAAGATTGTAAACACAAAAAATGAGTTCTTGGTTTACTCTGCGCATTGGCCATTAGACTGGGGTTGTTCTAAGGGTACAGGAATTAAGCGAAGCAGATAGGGATACTTTTTAGTGGTCTGACTGGGGAACCCTGTAATCTATGCAAGGACGAAGACCCCCATTTTTCTTAATGAAAAAGAATCCGGAAGCGACTGGATGTGGAGGGTCTAATGAACCCTTGATCTAAGGCTTCCTGTATATGTGTCCATAGCTTTTTCTTCTTCTTGAGTTAATGGATATATTCTGAACTTGGGAAAGGCCTGATTTTCATTCAAATTTATTGCGCAGTCATAGGGATGATGTGGAGGTAATTTAGTAGCATTTCCTTTTCTAAGGACCTCTTGGAAGTCTGTAAATGCAGAAGGAATGTCAAATCTTGTTTCATTTTCAGGGTTTTTTACAGTGGAGCTAAGTCTGAGGCAAGGCATAATACAGTTTTGTAAACAGAAATCTGACCAGGGGAGTAATTAATGTTCTGACAATACAAGGGTTCATACAAGGGTTATGTTTTTCTAGCCAGGGTAAACCAAGAATTACTGAAAATTCTGAAGTTCTAAGAACAAAAAAATCAGTTTGGAATACATAGCACTAGTATTGTGTCTGAAGGGTTGTATCTTGAGAATGATTGTTCCAGCTCCGTCAGGACCCCTGTCTAATGCCACAACTTGTAATGATGTTTTCAGGGGTTCCAAGGAATCCACAGCTCTTCAATGAGTCAGGCTTTGATGAAATTCCCCTCAGCTTCAATCAATCAGTCAATTAAGGCTGACACAACAGAGACATTTTGTTGGCAGTACGCAGTAACTAGTAAGAGAAAATGATTTTGATACCAACCCCTTTGTAGGAACACTCACCACCGCTCTCCAGGGGCTGGTGCCTGAGGGTTGGATGGACGAGCTCAACAATCATGAACAACGTGACCAGCACCACCACACAAGGGACTTTTGTTCCTTCAGCGAGGCTTGGAAGGCAGCGTTTCCTACAAGGCAGTACACTACAACCTAAAGACCTTTCTTAATATTTATATTTTTTGGTAAAGAAAGTATGTCATATTTAAAGAACAGTTGCGTAACTTGCTTGTATTTAACTAGTTAGCTTGGCATTGAGTTCTGTTTAGCAAGCTAACATTGGCTAGCTTCAACAACAAATTGAATGTCAATTTTAGTTTTCTCACAATTTACACAAGAGAATTATGCTTTAGTTACTGCTTACGACAGAGTACGACAGAAAAAATGGAGGCCTCTGGTGATATCAAGCACCAGGTGCCTCAAAGACTGATAAACTTAAAAATGGATACCTCCTAGTAGAGAAATCTTATGCCTGAAAGGCTGATTAATAATGCAAAGGGTCTCTCAGGCTAACAGCAATTGACAAATACTTATGAGTCTGATAAAAATTAACTGAAAGTCTCTAAGACCGATGGCAAAAAAAATATATCTGACAGGCAGAAAAGGCTGCTAAAAAAATTGTTATAGCTCCCATGGTAATAAGACAGAAGGTCTCCCTGGCTGATAAGTGCCAGGTACCTCAAAGGCTGATTAACAAAATATTGATACCTTCTAGATTCTAGATAAACTATATACCTTTAAATCTGGTAGCTCTTGTGCAAAATCCCACAAGACTAATTATTAACATACATGGACATCCCAGGCTGATGACTGACAAATATTATAGGGCTAACACGAGTGGAGGCCTCAAAGACTGATGGCAATTACCCGAAAGCGTCCAAGCTTTATTATATCAGGCTTTATGACAAGAATAGTGATAGTTAAAGTGCTAAGAAGACATAAGGCTTTTCAATCTGGTAGTGCCAGGTGCCTTGAAGGCTGATGAGAGAACTTATATGCCTGCAAGGCAGGTTAATGATTAAAAGGGTCTCTCAGGCTGATAACAATTGACAAATATTTAGGAGGCTCATAAGAATGAACTAAAAGCCTCCAAGGCCGATGGCAAGAAACTGAAATCCGGCAAGCTCATTAGGTATGAAGCCTGAAAGTCTGATAAACAACAAAATAGATACCTTCTAATAGAAAACTTATATACCTACAAGGCTGGTTAATAATGCCAAGGACATCTCAGGCAGAAAATATTGGACAAATACTAAGGAGGCTGATAAGACTGGACTGAAAGCCTCTAAGGCTGATGGCAATACACTGAAATTGAATAAAGCTATCAAAAAAGCCATTAAGTGCCAAGTGCCTCAAAGGCTGATTAACAACAAAATCGATTATTTATCTTGTAAATAAAATACGATTTACTTCAGAATGTGGTAGTAATTTCATGGTCAGGAGTACAAGAGAGAGTGGACTTAATCGCTTTGGGTGGGTAGGATGGCCTATCCCCCCCAACACTCAGCATGGGCATCTGTTAGCTGATGTTACAAAATAAGTCTTACATCACTTAACGCAACATTGTTGGGCAGTGTCAAGCTGTTCAATGGTGTTGCATTAGCAGGAGTTTGGTGACTCGGAGGAAGCATGTGCTTGCATTCATCATTCAAGTGCTAGTTAGCGTTTGGAATTCGACATGACTAAACTGGGGAGAAATAAAAGTCTAGTAGTAATAAACAGGCATGTCCCAGAGTTGTAACTTGTGCAAAACCCCGCAAGGCTGATTAGCAATACAGAGAAGTCTCCCAGGCTGACAGCAATTGACACATATTGCAAGGGTAATTGCCTTGCAATGTTATCCATTGTTGTCAGCCTGGGAGATACTGTAACTGTTCTTAAAATTACATGACGCACTTCCTTTGCCATTAAATAAATATCTACATAAGTCTATCATTTCATGTAATGTAGAAAAATATGAACAGAACCGGGTTGTTTTTAACTTACCAAGCTCAATGCTCTTCCACAGTACAAGAGTCCTTTTAAAATGTCTGCATTGTATGCTAATTAGCTGTTGTCTGGCTCAGAGTTGAGCTGCCTTGCAGGAAGTACAGCCTTCCAGTCCTTGCTGAGAGAACAAAAGTCCCTTGTGCAGCACCACCACAATATGAGCACAAACCCTCCCTAACATGACAAAGCCGTTTCTTTGGGGTCAGGCCAGATGAAGCACACTGCATGGGGTATTCATGGGGCTCAGTTTCACGAGGTCTTGTAATGGTTGGTTTAAGGGTAATATTTTATTTAGAAGAGAAGTTTGTTCTACCAGATTATCTCTCATTAAGGAGGTGATCCAGCCACATAGATAGGGAGAGGAGTTGGTCCAAGGAAAGGTCATCGTCTCTGCAAGATAGTCAGTAACTATTTTAGTGTTAAGTCTAGTGTTAATATTACTATCAAAGCATGTTCGTTTCACCCACTGCTGGTGGCTAGGGTTTGGAAGTCCAAAGCATAATCTGATATGGAACGGTTACTTTGGCAGATCTTGGTTAGTAATTCTTCACAAATTTTTGGTCAAAAACCAAACAAAAATCTTTCAAAAACTGGTTATATGATCTGTTTTGTACATTGGGCCAAAATCCAATTGCCCAATCCAAGGCTCTGCTATATAAATGAGAGACCAAAAACAAAATTTTGGCTTGCTCAGTATTAACTGGGGAGCAGAGAGGCAAAGTTAGCAAAGCAAATAGAGCACTGTAATAGAAACCATCTACATTTCTCCAGATCCCCTTCGAACTTACAGAGAAGGTTGGCTTACTTACAGAAAAGGTTGTTATGGGTCCTTCTCTGCTATGGAAGGGTTAGTGGGTGGCTTGGTCTGTGAAGCACGTCCAAGAGTTTGCAGTTGAGTAGACAGGTCCTTAACACTGTTAACTATTTGTATCAACTGAGTCTGTTGTTTAGTTTGCTGCTGTCTTAAGGATTTAAGAGTTTAAGATACCCCAGCAAGTACTTGTTGGTGTTGACCTAGCATCTGTCCCTGATTAAGTATGGCCTTTTGAGAAGCCTCCAAAAGTGCTTGAAATGAATGATGGAAATATAAACTGTAGTGTATGGTGACCATATGTAAAATGAGCTGCCAGAAGGAAGAAATTCCCTTTGGGAGATATCCCAATTTAAATCTGTGACACATTTAAACATATGTGTCACAGATTTAACTTTTAAATCCATTAGAGATTACAGCCAACGAGGGTGATGTCTTGACGTCAGGAAGGCGTGTTGTAGTTTGTGCAGCAGATGGAAAGCTACAGCAGCGCCTGACTTCAGAAACAGCAGCCATCTTGCTACCGCGAGATTTTAATGTCTTGTGAAGGTATCTCAGGATTAATATAATATACAGGTAGTCTAAACAAAAATCATTCTTTTATAGGGTTGACTGCTCAGAAACTGAAGACAGCAAAGATAAAATAAATGGTCAGTGAAAATGAGATGTATGTATGTACTATATAAACACAATGAAACAGCAATATCCACAAAAACACCAAAAATAAAAAAAAATCCACAATTGCAAAAGTTGGTGGAAAAAAGAGTGAAATTGAAAGGTTAAAACCATTCACAGTGCTTGGAGTTCATTGTAACAAACACTTCAAGTACACAGTCTTGGACCTTGCCTTTTTGTTTGTTTTTCAAATCTTTTTTGCTCTGATTTAACTTGTATAACGTCATAATTTATCTGGTAGCTGACTGATTTGGCAGAGTGCTTAAAACTCTTTGTAGGCTACACGGATTTCTCAAAATTTCTAAGGAGTAAATCAATGGGATTTTAAGTTCCGAAACCAGAGCTGCTGAAAAAGTGCACAGTCACTTTTAAGCACTACTCACCAGTTTCTTATTTGAATTTTCCTTTTCACTTTAAATGGTGCAGGATTTAACGTTACATTCTGGTGCCTATACAGGTGCCCACAACTGTTCCACAATTTACAGTGGAATGAAAATATCGTATGACCTGGCGAAGGAGCTAGGTTCCACTTCGCCAAGGTAATGAGAGTCATTCTGGGTAGGAAGATCCACAGATGCGCAGATCAGAGTTTTTATAGCTTTTAGCTCCATCTGAAATCTGACTTTGGTTAATGAACATCAACTTACATATCCCTAGGATTAATGGGAACCAGACAGAGAAGATGAAGGTAGACTGCATAAGGTTAAGCTAGCACCAAAACTAGCACTTTTTAAAGCTAGCTAGGTGGCTGCCATCCTCTGCTGAACTATATACACATACTACTTTTTTTCTCCAAGGATTTCATAAATGAGCCCTACTAACTATGAAATTTCATTGTCATGTTGTAAGTGAAAGTTTTGACAGTACAAGGGCCAGTTCTTCTCTATCTAATGTGGTTGTCCAAGCCACATCTTTCATTTCCACAAAAAAGTAAAGGATGTCATTTGAGAGGGGGTGATTGTCGCAGAGTAGTAACAAAATTTATTGTTAACAATGATTACAGCCTTTTTAATTAAGCTCCTTTGTATAGGTAGGCAAACATCACTGCAAGACTATTACTTAGTGGTTAAGTGATTGTACAGTCAGGTTTTTATTCAATCAGTGATAAAGATTAATACTATACCATGCCACTGAAGATCTAAAATGTTTTTTCCCCATTTTTAACAGTGATTCATGCAGAGGGCCAAGAAGAGGTGAAAATGGAATTATTATTAATAAATAACAATTCATTCTTACATGTCTTCTTTGTCACAGGTAGGAAAAAAGTAGTGAAAATTCAAATGATACCAAACCCTAGTTATATACAGTTCCTTGTAGTCAAATCACAAAATGTTAAGAAGTACAAAATTAAGCTTGAAGTGTCCTGGCATACAAATGCATGATAATCTATGGAATTTGCACAATCATTTTTCATATAAATTAAGATGTCATCTCTTCTTAACTATGCAACAAGCAAAAATAAAACATAGGTTGTTGACAAAGGAACTTTGATTATATTTTTATAAAACTAAGCATTCACCTCACTTCTGAAGAGAAGGCTGAAGTCAGAAACATGGATCTAAGCTATGAATTACATGGCAGCAAGAACTGTGTAAAAATAGGATAAAGTAATATTGTGTGCTTTGACTCAAAATTGTCTTTTGAAGTTTAATTCTCCCATCATGATAATACAGCAAAATGACCAACTGCACAGCATAGAAAAAGAGGATACTGATTTCAGTAATCTCAGCATACAGGGTCTATGATTGGTGACACATTTCCATGTCTCTGGATGGCCACAATCAATTACACAATTTCAAAATGTAAATATATAGGCCTGGGAGCTTTTTGAAACCTTAAACAAGCTTTGAATGTGAAAAAATCAAAGAAAGGGGACTGCACATGAACCCTCAAGGATAAATTGGGTCTACTACAAATTGAAAAAAAACAAAATAAACAAAAGTAAACAAATATTGATCAATACAAATCACTTTCTGTAGCTTTAAGTCTAAATACCAGTTTTGTATGTGGATTTTTGAGGAATGTTTTTTTGGGGATTTTTTTGATGAGTAGCTGTGTAGTAGTCACTAGTCTTTGGCAACGTATTTAATGCAAACACAATTTAAAAATAAGATTTAACTATTAAATAAGCATTTAACTATTATCTAAATCAGCATGCACATTTAATTACTCATTCCTATGCAAAACACAAAAACTGCTTGTTGACCAAGTAATATCAATTCTGCACCATAAACAGTTAAAGTAATAGACAAAAAAAAGGTAATTTTATTATACACATCACATTTTAGAGGTATAATGACAAAGCTTCAGCTGATTTCAGTGTTGTGAGCCAACTGTTTTTAAAACTCTGTTCCAACCTGGTATTTGATATTAATTGTAAAAGTTCTCCATGTCTCCAAGTTATGAATGACTGCCAGAGGTGATGCACAACTAGTTACTCCTTGTGCACTTGCATGCTGGTAGAGTTCTTCAGCCGTCAAATCACCTGCCCCTGAAGTCTGTAGTGCTCTTTTCAATGTTTTTTCTTTCTTCAAAAGCTTGCCCTTATCAGCTGAAGGAGTTTCAATTACTAAAATTATAATGCAACAATTGTGCATGTCTAAATGAAAAAAGATGTCTAGGTGATTTCATCATTAATGATTCCTGCACGTTTGGTCATTCCCATTTCTTAGCAACGACTGATATCTGCCATTCCTTGGTCAAGCTTGCAGTTCTTTAGTAGTGTGCCAACATTTCCCATGGATATATATTTTACTGTAAAAGTCTAGGTATGGTCGTATGTTTTGGCCATAGCCTGACAAACTGTAGGATGCTGTTTTTGTACTCCTTTTCAAAGACAAAAACAAGTTTAGATATATAAAAACAACATTAAATAGGTCTGTGTGGTAAATCTCTCACATACAGACACCCACATTTTGCCAAAGGTGAGTAGGTTCACTTGCCATTTCATTCGCTAGTAACACGAAGTCTGAATAATGTGTGTACAAAAAACTCTGTCACAGCCTTAAAATCCAACTGTAATTTTAGCTTGCATGTTAAAAGTTAGTCTTTGCTTAATCATCTTTATTCACTTGAAATGCTTTGTAATTTATTGCTTTAACACCAATGTAATTTTTTGGGCTTCCGTTCATTTTTACACTCAAAGCAGTATCATTTGGTAGAATTTTTTCTCTTCATTTTGTCGTCAACTGTTTGTTGAAATTATTTAATGCCATATATGTGACATTTTAATGTTGTCCTGGAGGGCACCGGCCAGTGCAGTTAAATGATTTCCTTAATCTAATAATTGCTGAATTTAGTGCATGTGTTTGAGCAGGGAAATTACCAAACTGTGCTGGGCACTGGCCCACCAGGACCAGATTTGAATACCTCTCTTCTAATGCATAATGCGTATGTAAAGGCCTTGCTGTTTATTTGTGGTGGAAACATTTCCTGCTCACCAAAAGTGATCTGTTCAGGCTGTCAGCTAGTGAGAATGAACATCAATACACTGTTCCTGTGAAAGTAATTCAGTATTAAAGGCTCAAATTACATTTTTTTTACGATCGATATAATTCATAGTTCTATTATTATTACTGAAGGAAAAGGACCGATATATATATATTTTATATGATGCAATGTGGTGTGGTCATATTCCTTTTTATGTTCTTCTTAAATATCAGCTTTTATCAATGTAGTTAATCAGGTTATGCTGGCTGTTTTAAAATCTTGATCTGTCCCTCTAAGGTTCTCCGCAATTGTGACTTGTGTGTGGATGCACAAGGAGTATCCACTGTGTTTCACACTGTCTCTAGTGGTGTGAAAGAACAAAATTTAAATTAACAGACACAAAATCAGAAAAACACATTCAAAGCTGAATGGGAAAAACATGGGGATATAAAAAGGGGGCAATAAAGAATAAATGGGGTTAGCTGAGTGAAACTTAAAAACAAGTGATATTTGGAAACTAGAGGTTAGCAGTAGCTACTGTATGTTAAAAGGCAATTTAGGATATTTCAAGGTAAAATGGGGCATAGTAGATGTTTGACCAAAGGTTGATCCACTGAGTAGAACATTCACTATGTATGAAACCAGTAAAATGCTGATTAATTTTTCTTCAAGCAAAGTAGTACAAACTGCAAACCATATATACAACATATACAACGAAATAATCAAACATTAAGAAGATTTATGAAAACACAATAGCCTTATAAAATAAAAGCAATATTATACCACATTCACTTGGTTGTTCAAAATCAAAAAGTAAAACAAATAGATAGATAGATAGATAGATAAATAATCCACTGGCATATTTATTATACACCACTGCAGAAACTTTGTCCGAAGAACCATAATGGTATTTACATAGTCAAAAGCAGATTTGGATACAGTGTTTCGGTATTTTGATATATTACAACCATTAAACCCTTAAGGTGCACGATTTTTAATGAGACCAACTCAAATTTATCTTCAAAGATATTAACAAACAAAAACTGGCAAAGGAAAATGTACATTCAAAAGAATCATTCTTAATTTTGTGCTAATATCAGTTTCTTTTTGAGGGTGTTACATTCAAAATTTCAGTCAAACTTTCAAACACAAATACACCAAGTATATAATGAATTTAACAAAACACACTAGAATTTTATACAAAAACATGAAATACGCTTACATAAAAAAGATTCAGGCTGAAGAAGTCACTACGTACATTTTTACATCTGTTAAACACAGCTATGTATCCTTTTAGCACACACCGTTTCTCCAAACCATGCAATATTGGATTGTCTCTTGTACTATTGAAAAGATTCAATCTAATAACACTGGTTTCTGTGAGGTAAGTTAAAGATTCATAAGTATACTTGGTTTTTAATAATTAATATTTTACAATAATGTTCACTAATTTTCTAGCTACTGTCTGCATTTGTTATGACCTTGCCTTGGCCAAACAGCCCACAGATGGATTAACCTGCTAGAAATTCTCTCCATGTCTGCTATTGGCGTGTGGTAAAATAAGAGAAATGATTACACAACATGTGATGTCAGTTATTGCTTACCAGTTTGTAATGAGAAAATGCTGCAATCAGAAACAAAGGTTTTTTTTTGAAAGAACTGAAAAATGTCATTCCATTAATGTCATTTAAAATAATTGGAACAGTAAATGAACAAAATGAACAAAAATATGAGAAATGTTGGTTATTGGCTTAATCTTACACTGAAAACATGAGGTAAACATAATATAGTGTGCACTTGGGTAAAATTTTTATAGGAAAAGAAAAATCAATGAAAAAATCTCAAAAACCTGTCACAGATAAGCCAAAACCATTTTGCTGAAGTTACAGTGGCCAACGTAGAATGGAGTAAAAGTACACCAGTTCACCATATCTAGGACCAATAGAAGTTGACAAGAAAGAGCTTGAAAAAGAAAAGCTTTATCAAAATTCCAAGTGCAACAAAATTCAAAGTGCTGTGTGTGGATGCGCTGAAGTACTGTGGTAGCATGCTGTGGAGACACTTTTCATTAGCAGAGAAAAGGCATCTTATTATAATCAGAATAAAAATAATGATTTTTAGATTTGAAATCTGGAAAATACTTGTGCAAGGCATCAATTAGATAATTATTCATAAAATATTTATTTTCCTTCAATAAACACTGAAACCTTTGTGTTTGTCATACACTGTATGGCCAAACGTATGTTGACACCCCTCCTAAATACTGACTTCAGATGAGTCTGCCACACCCATTGCTAACAGGTAAATAAAAAAATTAAGCAGATAGCCATGTTTGTGAAATTTCTGCCCTGCTAGACCTACTCCTGTCTGCTGTATGTTAAATAAACAGTGGTCAGTTCGGGTTTGGCAAAATATTATTTAAAAATGAAATAAATTAAATAAAAAACGTATGCCTTCTCGTCAAAATTATCTGCCAATATAGTGAGATACTTTTACTCAACAAGATCACTTGAAGCAAGTAAAAATTCCTAAAAATAAGTGAAATAATCTTAAAATAAGTTTAAAATAATTTCAAAATGAGAAATATTACATATATTGGCTAGATTGAGGTTAATTTCACTTGCCAAGACACCATTTTTTGCAGTGAAAGCACAACTGACCTTATTGATTATTAGCTGTTTTACCTTTAAATGCATACAAGCCAGCCTTATATAAATATACAACATAAAAACATATTTTTTTATTTTCTTGATTGTTCAAGATGGGGTCTGGGCACACTACTGTGCCTGAAGCCCAAATTCTGGTGATACACCCCTGGGTACAAATTCCCACAAAAACACTCTAAAATCTTGTGGAAAGCCTTCCCAGAAGAGTGGAGGATGGAACTTAATGACTGTGGGATGGGATGTCCAACAAGCTCATATAAGTGAAATAGTCAGGTGTCCACATATGTTTGACCATATAATGTATTTTTAGTATCAGATCAAGCAATATTTTTTCATAACCTTTTTGGATTATATTCACCAACAGCACAAACAATTCTGGATGACAGAGATGCAGTTGCTCCCTGTTAGCATGTTTCTAAAAGCTTTTTTGCCCTCATTAAAGCTGTTGTTGCTTTAATTTTTCATTAAATAAAATGCAATTTTGCAGTGAATCGATCAGGTAACAAACAGGTATTTGGGAGGTCACACTCTTTTGATTTTAAGTAGGTCCTGTTTACTCTAATGGGTTTCATGTATACATTTACAAAAATAAATAAATACATTAATTAATTAATTACTTAAGTAAGTAATTAATACTTTAGACACACTTCAATTTGGACACAGTAACATCTATTTGCAAATTTGCAACTGTATTTGAAAAACATGCAAAGCAGTCTTCATAGTATCTTGGTCTTCCACCTCACATATTTGATCTATGTTCTACATAGGGGTCCCAAGCCCAAATCAAATGGGTACCAAGCATGTTTCTGGTATATATAGAGCATCATGTTAAGTTTGAGGAAAACCTTCCAGGACCAGGGCTGGGAACCACTGAGTTAACATGAAATATTAGTTCATTAGAAGAACGTCTAATGTCTGGTGCTACTGCCCAACAAACCACTGAGGTGCCAGTTACAAATTTCATACACATTGTTGATTGCTGCAGAAGAATAAAGAAAAAGGGGTTGGTATATAAAATTGAAAGTAATGTTAAAAAATAGAATTTGTATAGTCTTAAAATCTTTCATGGACCTGTAATAAATCTTTGATTTAATGAAGTGCTTCTTAGTACTGAAATATGAAAAAGGTTAATGTTACAGTTGACAAATATTCAGTATAAACTTTGTGAAGGCTATTATTGTTACAGATATTTTTATTTAGGCTATCACTACTTATCTATCATGTCACCATGTAACCATCCCCATTCATTTCATATAGCGATATATTACCAAAAGCTTGGAACCTTTTAAAGGCCTATATGTCCAAAAGTATGCAGAACCCCCCTCTAATTAGTGAATTTAGCTACTTTTAGGTACAATTATTGCTGACCCAGGCAATCATTTGCAAACACACAGACACTGTACAGAAAAGCATTGGCAAAAGAAAAGGACACTCTGGAGCAGCTGCATGAGTCAGAAGGTCACCATGCCCAAAGCCAAGCTCCTTGACATTTTTGATCTAAAGGCTTTTGCTTAAATGCAAATGAAATTTGTTTGTAAGAGCAATTCAAATAGTGAACTTGATGCCTGTGTACAAAATTAATTCCAAAAGGAAAAAATAAAGAAATCTTTTTACTACTGTTTTATAACAGTGAAAAGGTGGAAAACACAAACTACTATGAGTAGGAGTGTCCAAACGTTTGACTAGTACTGTATACATGCCCTTTGACAGCAAAACGTGCTAAAGCCATGATGATACTCCATACCTGTAAATATTGTATGTGCTCTGAAATAGTTGTTACAACAAATTGTACTACACACAGTAGTGGTCTCTGGCATAGGTGATTGCTTAGGTCAGCAACTAGCCTGGGCCAGCACTTGCACATTGACTTGGCTAAATGTATCTGTCCGCTGTCTGTATGCATGAAACAAATAACATATCTAAATTAGATAAACACTAATTAAATTTATTTTGGATTTTGCCCCAGGCAGGGCAGGGGTTGTACAACAGCAACAGCCCACGGGAGAATGTATGAATGTACCTTGAGATGGCAGCCCACTATGACTGAACTCTTAGAGCACTAGAAACCCTCCTTAACTTGGGACATGGTTCCTACTGGCAATTGAAGACAGTCCTTAAGCTATGCTTTAGATTTTAAATAAGCTCTATGCCAAAGCTTAGCCAGGGAACAGCATTTGAAAGTAGTCAGACCACTGTACTACTGAGCTTGGCAGGAGTGCTTCAACCTCCAGGAAATTTAACAAGACCTGGCTATTCAAGTTGCCAGTTTCAGTTTCTCCTCAAGTTCAAGAACAGTAGCCATCAAATTACTTTAATAAAGAGCCATTGGGTTTATCTTAACCCCCCTCATCCTTCTTCAACATCTCATTGCTCAGTGCTGCAAATGTTTGTGTATGGTGAGTTATGATACATCTCTCACTTCCTAATCAGTTTGACCACTGCTTGAAGGATCATGTCTTGCAGGATTCTTGTGTTGTTCTTGTGTCCCATGACCAGACAGATTATTTGCAATTTCTGTACTGACCAGTGTGTTCATTCTTTATAATAATAAACCGAACTTTTAAAATGCCTGATTTTTCTAAATGATTTAGGCTGATATATTAAGCTCCCAATAGCCCACCATCAACAACAGATACCAAATATGAAAGCGAAAACGTTTCTTAACACTGTGTAATATATGTGAGTATTCAAATGTGCCTGCCTTACTTATTTTCTTTATTGATCACATTATAGCTTGGAAGAACAAAGGGTCTCATTCCTGAAACCGCTACAGGAACAGATCTGTATTTAAATTTAGTTAAAATGTTGCATGTGATTGTTTTAGCATCAAGAGGAAAAAAAGCAGCCTTACCATGCTGGCTAAGTGCATTTTCTGAAGTGACCATAAGCTCACATTTAGTGTGCACATTTTATAAATAAGGCCATTAGATTTAGAATAGGGCTAGAACATTTAAGATGAAACTAAGCTAACATGTGCTACCAGCAAAAAAACCTAACCTAATTTTCCATGTTAAAGATCACACTGTTATTTATATTGCACAACACTTAACATTGAGGATGCTGAATTAAGTGAAGAAGGTGCTAATATGCCTCTAGAAGTACATTAAAAAGGAGAGTACCAGAAATGTTGAGCAGTGCATCCGTGTGCCACCCAGTTCTGTAGCCAAATGGCACAACAATTTAATAAAATTTCTCATGCACACAAAAAATGCATGAGATGTGGTAAAAGTACTACCATAAACTACATACAGTATATGTTCACCTAAATTAAGCTGAACTTTTTCAGACTTAAAAATACTTAAATGTAGAAACTTAAAAAAAGACATTGCTGGATATCTGGTTACAGAATTTGGTAATTCTGTGTATGCTCACCATCACCATCACAATCACCATCTTCTAAACATTCCTGATAAGACTTTTCCTGCTGCTGAAAAGCTTCCTCTTAGCATGATGCTCCAACTTAATAATGGGTATAGTGTTGTGGATATACCAGCTTGGCAAATTTTCCTGCTTAAAACAAACAACAACAACAACAACAAAAAACCCAAAAGAAACTTCAATACCAACAACAACATCAACAAAAACAACACAGTTTGGATATCTGGCTAATAGTTTTCAAGGGTGTTTCTTTTGTTTCAGTTTCTTTACAATATCGACAGCATAAAATACCTTATAAAGGGTTTGTTTTCACAATCTATTTGTGTATCTCTATATATGTACCCTAATTTGTATGAAAGCTCTTTTTAGGGCTATCTGAATCTTGCTTATGAAACTGTCTTCATAATGTGAGACAGAGAGGTGTATTTACCCCCACTATAAAAGAGGTAATCTAATAATTTTCCACAAAGGTACAATCTATTAACAAACTTTCACTTCAATGTTATACTTCCTCATGTGTTAAGCATGGTGGCAGCATAAACAGTCTCTCTCAGACTGATACAGAAATAAGTGAGGGCTAACAATATAGCTAACAATGGGCAGTACATATAGCACTTCAGAAGCATACAGTAGCCATGTTTTATACCTATTTACTGGAACACCTCCACACTGATTAGGCCATGCTTCACCATATGTAAGTTAATGACAGAAAACACAGGGCAAATAAATACACATAATAATATAAATAAAAATAATAATAAAAATACAAACAGAACCTTAAGCACTTTTGCCTAATATTTGCCGTTTCAGCTCTAATCTTAACTGTTTGAGTATTCAAAGCAAAAATTAAAAAATTACAGTATGTCTTGACTTTCCTCATTCTTCATATCTGACATAGGCATCCGGTTGTGGTGGGTGTACCACTTCTTTAATCTGGCTTACAGTTTATATTCTTAGTGAATTGAGGAAATTTTCTAAAAGTTTCGGTTAGAAATGTCATAGTGCTACAGGCTTTAACAATTATATATATATAAAAAAAAAAAAATATTCTAAATTGTATTTCAAATGTATTATCTGAAATATATGGTTTTGGGGGCAGTATCCAGTTTTAAGGCACTTCAGAGCAGTTTTGGAGATGCTATCAAAATAGTTGTAGCATTGCTTACTGCCTTTTCAGGAAGTTAGGCTCCATGCTGCATTTTGACAGTTAATATTAAAAATATTGTTGCATCTGTCAAACTGGAATATTTTAAGCAACAGGCCAAGGTCAATATTGGTGTTATATTATTAATATTAATATTAATCACTCATTTAGACTATGCCTGGGTTCTCTGTGATGCCTTATTAACTAAGATTAACTAAGATTAAAGACACTGTGTTAAATTAAAGTCCTGTGTCAATGTCTTGCAGATTCAGCTGCACACAATGATACATAATAGTGTAATACAGTCTGTCACAAGAAGAACGTATTTATGTTTGGCTCAGGTCTGGTGCTGGCAGATGTGAAGTGTTGACAGACTCATAGACTCATTGGGTTTGCTGTTGGAGATGCTATTCTTCTGATCTCTGACTCAGCTGCCTCTCATACAGGCTGAGCACATGATGCACAAACTGGTACTGCTCCGCTGTCTGAATCATGCCCCCCCTAAGTACACAACAACAGGATTACACACTACTGTTGAAAAGTGTGCATGTGTATATTGTTTATGTTGTCATCATAGAAAACACGAGAGAAATCTAGACTTCAAGTGAGGTTCAATCATTTTAACATGTGCTATGCTTATTGGCTCCACCAAAATCCCACTCATACTCTTACTTTTTTTAGTAAGATTGTTGATTGTTGTGTTCCCTGGGTTCTTGTTTCACTAAACTATAAATATGACATGATACACAGGTCAAATACCTTTGGTCATCCATCAGCATGAGGAAGATCACAACATGCACAAATGAAATTGAGATTTTGACCTTGATAAATCAGAAATCTGAAAATGCCCATCTCCACTTTTAATATGATGTTTCAAACAACTGAAACTGTGATGAACTTGCCTGTACAAGGATGCAAGTGTATGTTGCTCCTACACACAGTGTGAGAGGCAAAAATGTCTCTAAGGATCACAATTAGACAAATAAAGGAATTGGCTGCCTCCTAAGGTCACCAGTTAGCAACACCCAGTTATACAAACCCAATTCCAAAAATGTTGGGACAGAAGGAAAAATACAAATAAAAGCAGAAAGCAGTAAACTTTATATCCACTTTGACATGTATTTAAACCAAATGAGTACAAAGACAATATTTTTAACACTAGGGCTGTTATTAAATATTCAGAAAACATTTTCAAAGAGGTGATGTAATCCTGCTTAGGTAAAAAAAGAGTATCCAGGAAAAGCTGTGTCCTTTATGTGAAAATAGTCAAAGGTCAGCAAATAGTCCAACCGTTTAAGAACTATTTTTCTTAATGAGCATTTACAAGGATTTAGGGTATTTATTTTTTTTACGGTGCAGAGATTTTAAAAATAAAAAGCAAGGCCAAAAACCTGAACTAAATTCCATCACCTCTCAGATGGCACTGCATTAAAAACTGGCATACTTCTGTAATGAAGATCACCACATGGGCTTGGGAATACTTTGACCAACCGTTTTCTGGGCCACAGAAGTATAAAAGAAGGATCACTTAGATAACAAACATGTTCAAAAGTTAGGGTCTGTTTATGGGGGGTGTATTAGTGTCCAAGGAATGGGTAACACATCTGTGCACATCTTGCAAATAACACTGCAACACATTATGGAGCAACATATGCTACCCTTTACACTTTTTCAGGGATGCTCATACTTATTTCAACATAACCACGCAAAGAAACATTCTGCATGTATCACAACAGCATGGCTGCATAATCAGAGACGAATATGGTGCATTATGAAGACAATCAAGGCCCTGTATGCTTGGGTAGATGAAGACCTGTATATCTGAAAGTGGCAAAAAATCCACTTTTTTTTTTGGTCCCCAAATGACTAGTAAGTGCTGTTAAAAGGAAATGTAGTAAACATGCTCCTTTCTCAACTTTTTTGGAGTGTGCTGCAGGCATTATAATTTTAATTTTAGTAGAGTTTAAACAGAATTTACTAATCACTGCTTCCTATTTTTATTGACATTTCATGTACTATCCCAACCTGTTTGGACCTGGGTTTGTGCCATCTCTATGCACCTTGTTATATCATCAGATGACGCAAATATACAGCTTTGCAGCAACAAACATCAGAGGCATAAAAAGGGCATGCAGTGAAGAAGCCTATCCCTCACTGTAAAGAATGGGGTGGATTTATTATAATGTGGAGCTGTTTTTTCTCAAAAGACCCTGGGAATCCACACTTGTCCAATAGTGCTGCTATACTCATAACAAAATGTCATGGCATAATTGTACAGGATTCATTGTGCTACATAGCTAGTTGCCTCTTACCTCTGACATAGCACTTTACTTGATTCATGTTGTTTAAACAGGAAATGTTTTGTTTAAGAATTTAAAATGCTAGTTTTGCCACAAACAAGCAATTAATATTATTTATATTGCAGCTTTGGCTAAAGAAAGTACTGGATATGCACTAGTGTGTTTAATTTGTTCATTCAGACTACAAAAATAAAAAAAACTAACTTAAAAAATGAGCCATAGGCCAATTTGGCTTTACAGAAATCAGTACATTCCTAATTTTAATAAAAGATGTTTCATAAGGTGTGGTTTTTATTACATTATTTTACCCTCCTGAAAAGTTAGATTTCTCTCAAATTTTCAGCAAAAGATGAAGCTCATAAACATGGATATTTTTTCTCATGTGTCAATTATTCCGAGAGTCACTGTCTGTATGTGTATATGTTAGAGATGCATCAATACCGATACTAGTATCGGGTATCAGCCCGATACTGTGCTCATTTTCTCATACTTGTCCTCATAAAAAAAAGAACCAATACCAACATCTGATACAACCTGATACCATGTGATGTAAGCTAAACTCAATCTGACAATGAATGAAGGTCTACTCGCACAGCGAATTATTGCTGATGCTGTGGCGGTCAGACACCAAGTGGAACTGTGAAGTATAAACTTTGATATAGTGATTTTTTAAAATTATCTTTGTAAAGCAGGCTGTCGAGACACCATATTGTCCTACCATGTACATCACTGTCTGGTTTTAGTTTTAGTGCACAGTGTGGCACAAGTTAACAAGTTAGTTGCTCAGTGTTTGTGCTCAGTACTTGAATGCACAACATGTTATTTTGAATGAAACAGCTTTTTAGGAACTTGTTCATCACAAAGCTTTCTGTGAAGAGCTGTTTGATTCAATTTAGCATATCAATCAGATAGAATGTTTCGCACAGCGTGAGCATATAAATTGTAGGCTTTGTTCGTACATGACAGTCTATTCAAGCGTGCAGTGTAGGTCGCTTAAGAACAGGATTTTACACAGTGTATGTCTGGCTTGAAAGGATCTTTAACTACAGCTTTACCAGCCAACCAGCCAAAAAGACTCCAAACTCGACAATGACAGAACTTGCATGTGATTCCTACTGTTGCTGTGCCATGGAGGCTGTTGTTGAAAGAGACAGATGAGAGGCATAGCATTAAAACTGTAAAATGTACTTTATTTACAGCTATACAGTAGCCCTTTTCTGACATTGAACAAAACCTGCTTTTTTCATTGAAGCTCAACTTGATTCATTTACATTAACAACTACATAATTCTAAGCTGGTTACTCATCATGGTATTGGAATTGGTATCAGCAAGTACAAAACGTACTCATGCTTGTACCTAGGCTGAAAAAAAATTGGTAATGATGCATCCCTAGTATTGCACAGTGCCTTGCACTGAATTTACCACACTTTAAAGTTAACACCATTTTCTGGATTACAAACCATACTTTCTTCTGAATTTTTTTTTCATCAGTATTATCAGTATAAATAAAAATTTCAAAGACATGACATTTAAAAAAATGTCTGGTTTGGTTGCATAATTATTTAAATCCCACACATTATTATTTTGCCAAACCACTTTTGCTAAAATTTCATGGATGTACCAGCTTTGCACACTGCTCGTGAGTGATTTTTCCCATTTGTTTTGACTTGCAGCAGAATCTTTAGGTTGTTTAGATGATGCTTGTGAACTGCAATTTACAAATAATATCATACTCAGCGCTCGGACTTTCTTCAACATTAACAAGATCCCCTGTCCTTCTTGATCCTATAAAAACATAATGTGGCACTTTTGATATTGTAGACTTGTGCACCTTTGCTCCACTTTCAGTCACTGAAGTCCTTCAAAGTGATTGTGAGTCTATCTGTGGCTTCATAAGTCTATTCCATACTCACATGCTTTGAGTAAGTTTTGAAGGTTGTCTGGGTGTGAGATTTAATTTCTTAATTATTGAGACTGGAAGCATATTATGTTGAATTTTTTCTTATTTTAAACATTTGTATGACTGTAACTGTAGTGTTTTGTCCTCATTCTTGCACCACACCTTTCCTTCAGGTTCACATGTTTCACAGGTAAAAATTATGTCCAATTAAGAGGAAACTGTATCTCCTTGTTAGGGATTTTTTCATATATGAAAGCTTAGAACTTTCAGAGCACTGGGATTTGAATACTTATGCAACCAGCATAATTTTTTCTTTTTTCAAAAAAGCTGTAGAAAAACACATAAGCTATTGGTATGGTTAGAACATATGAGTTTTAACTTGTGTTCATAATTATAATTTTTAATCCAGAAAATATTAATTGCTTTTACAATACACTATATACATTGTGTGTGTGTGTGTGTGTGTGTGTGTGTGCACTATGCCTTAGGAAAAAGTCTTAGGAACCAAAGAGTTTTGCACAGTGTCATGAAGTTAACACACAATGTAAAGGGCACAAGGCATTTAATTTTTTTATTAAGGCATTTATTATTTTATTACATGATTTTCAAATTATGTAATAAAATAATAAATAAAATTAATAAAATAGCAAAAATGGAGATATGAGGTTTTGTTCCGACAGCAGAATATGTATGTGTGTGTATATATATATATATATATATATATATATATTGTTTTTTTGTTTTTTGCACAATTTCAAAACTACAGTTAGTGTTACTTTGCATTGTGAATGAACAAACAGAGTAAAGGTACCATGACAATACGATATACATAAATAAGACAAAAAGAGGTAAATAAATACAACCCCAATTCCAGAAAAGTCGGAACACTGTGTAAAATGTAAATAAATGTAAATAAAAACAGAATGCAACAATTTGCAAATCACATAGACCTATATTTTATTCAACATAGAACATAGAACACATATCAGATGTTGAAAGTGAGACATTTTACCATTTCATGAAAAACATTAACTCATTTAGAACTTGATGGCAACAGCAAACCTCAAAACAGTTGGGACATGCAACAAAAGGCTGGAAAAGTAAGTGACACTAATGAAAAACAGCTGGAGGAGCAATTTGCAACTAACTCACATGACTGGGTATAAAAGGGCAGAGGTTCACCAATCTGCGAAAAACTGTGTCTAAAAATTGTGGAACAATTTCAGAAAAATGTTCCTCAATGTAAATGTGAGACACTCTCTGAGACGCCTGTTGAAAGAGCTCTGGTTATAGGTGATTCTATTTTACGGCACATGAAAATAGCTTCACCCTTAGGCGCCAGTAGCAGTTAACTGTATACCGGGAGCCAGGGCACCGGACATTAGAGGGAACCTGAAGCTGCTAGCTAGCTGTAGATATTCGAGGATAGTCATTCATGTAAGTACGATTGACATTTGTCTGCAGCAGTCAGAAATAACTGAAGATAACATTAAAGAGGTGTGTAAATTAGCCCAGACGATGTCTCTGTATATATGCTCTGGCCCCATCCCAGTTCGATGTGGCACCGAAATCAACAGCAGGTTATGGTTGCTGAACTGCTGGTTGTCCAAGTGATGCTCAGAAAACAATGTGGGATTTGTAAATTATTGGCCTACTTTTGAGGGCAAGCCTGGTCTTTTGAGTCAGGATGGTATCCACCCCTCACGGGAGGGTGCTGCTCTCATTTCATGTAGCATAACCTGTACTCTCTCAGATAGCTGTCAGTGTAGGACAGTCGCTGAGAAACCAGGGCCAAGGCCAGGCAGCAGACAAACAGGCTAAACCAACTGTCTGCGAGCTGCCTTGAGACACCACATAGGCTCCACCCAATTAACACTGCGCCTGTTCCCCAAATAAAACAAAACATCAAAAATCCTTGAAAAGTTTGCTCTAGTAACTTGACTAATATCAGACCAGTTATACCAGTTTGCAGTGACGGCAACTTTGGTCTAAAACTAGGACCGCTTAACATAAAATCTCTTACATCTAAAGGCGTCGTTGTAAATGAAATTATTACCGATCATGATTTTGATGCTCTGTGGCTCACAGAAACGTGGATTAGACCCGATGAATACTTTAGTCTAAATGAAGCCACCCCCACAGGCTACAGTTATGCGCATAGCTCTCGTTTAAACGGCCAGGGTGGAGGTACAGCAACTATCCATACAAAAGCTTTAGGCGCGAGCCAGAAAGTAGGCTACAAATTCTCTTCTTTTGAAATTCTTTTTCTTAATATAAGTGATCGAGGAACAAATAAGAATTCCTTTTCACTAATTACAATCTATATTCCGCCAGGGCCGTATTCTCAGTTCTTACAGGAATTCTCTGACTTTCTTTCAAGTTTAATAACATTTTCAAATAAAGTAATAATTGTCAGAGATTTTAATATCCACTTTGATAAACCACAAGATCCACCAAGTAAGGCATTTATATCTATCTTAGACTCGGCAGGTTTCACTCAAAATATAAAGGGGCCCACTCATTATTGCACCCACACTTCAGACTTAATTCTGACCTTTGTTGTAAACATAGATAACTTAGCCATTCTCCCCCACAGCAAAGCAGTCTCAGATCATTACCTAATCTCATATGAAATTCGCTTTAGTGGTAATGTACGTTCATTACTGCAGCACGCTCAACCTATCTCTCCTCTCTCATAGAAAATATTAAGAATAATCCTAGAATATTATTTAGCACAATTTCTAAATTAACTAAGAACCAAACAGTTACTGAACTCCACTTACTTCAACAAAATGAACTAGTTAAAATTATTTCCTCTGCTAAATCTTCTACTTGTATGTTAGATCCGATTCCTACAGGTATACTCAAAGAAATTAGCCAGAAATTACCAAGCCTATTCTGTCAATAATAAACTCCTCTCTTAGCCTTGGCTATAACCCAAAAACTCTTAAACTAGCAGTAATTAGACCTCTGATTAAGAAAGCTAACCTTGATCCCTGCGAACTATCAAATTATAGACCTATCTCAAATCTCCCCTTTATATCAAAGATCTTGGGAAAAGTTGTGGCAAAACAATTAAGTTCCCATTTGCCTAGGAATCATATACATGAAAAAATTCAGTCTGGTTTTAGGCCACATCATAGTACAGAAACTACGTGAAAATTGTAAATGATCTTTATTATTCTCTGACCAAGGAAATTTGTCTTTGGTAGTGCTCCTTGATCTTAGTGCGGCATTTGATATGATAGACCACTCTATATTACTAGATAGACTAGGAAACCTTGTAGGGGTAACAGGAATAGCTCTTCTCGGTTTAGATCTTACCTCACTGATCGCTATCAGTTTGTAAATGTAAACTGTGAATCATCTGTCCTTGCAAAAGTAAAGTATGGTGTTTCACAAGGCTCTGTTTTAGGACCTATATTG
>JAILXH010022598.1:0-15463 GCA_023558415.1 Piaractus mesopotamicus | reverse complement strand
TATATATATACAAAAATTCTCAACAAGCGGTTGCCATGGTGTGATTATCTGACAAATAGCTTTGATGTTTCATGTGAGCAGAACTTTATTATTTTTATTACTTTATTAAAAGTATTATTCAAACACTTAACTCTGTAATCTTAAAACATTTATGCATAGATAGATTTTATGCCATTTTCATGCCTGGATCGTAACTGTTGCCATGTCCATTAAACCAATACAGAAGTCTATGTGTATTGGATTAATCCCAATGGCCCTTATTCATCAAAGTTGCATAAAAAAGTAATGAAACATTTGCAGAAACAAGTGGAGATTTGAGGTCAAATGATGAATCAGCTCCAGTGCGTAAAATCAAGCGCCAGCCTACCATTTTTTGACCCCATGATCTAATTCATGCAGATGTTTCAGTAGGGAGCCAATGGCTGTGCTCATAGTTTTAGTTTGCATAAGTAAGTGCACCGCTGCCCCTACTGACCGAAATTAAAAGTGTTAAAATTACAATGACTGGAAAGGATAAATGTGAAATAAAAAAAACACTGTATCTTTTTTTTTTAAGATGGTAGAATGATATAAGTATGTAGATTGTTTTCTAAAATATCATTATCAGTATTATTGCTGTGAAAATTAATAGTATTATTGTTCATTTCTGTTTTTGTTCTATTTATTGGTATTATAGATGATGCTGATTACAGTTTTGGTTTGTTAACTGCAAATCAAGAATTTTTTCCAGAGTGTTACACTATTATGCTTAAATTTGCACACAGTCCTACCAGAAATAATTTTACAATCAAGTATGGATGCAACTTTGATGAATAAGGGCCTGTGTGCACTGCAGATTGCAGTTCCATTGTCAAATGATGTTGCCACATAGCAACAATTATAAAATATATACTAATGTTGCCATTTTAACAAGAAAAATCACAAAAAATATTTTCTATGTGAGTTACATAATTAAGGCAGTAAAAAGATAGATTCACTAGGTTCAGATGGGCATCTGTATTTGCCAGAATCAGAATCTCGTTTTAAAGACTTTATTAATCAGTCATCAAAAGATTTAATATATCATATAATGTTTAAGTGTTTCCCCCCTACAGCCATGTAGTTCATCTGGCTGCACAGATTCATGTCCTCCAGCTTTAACACACCTAATTCAGCACCAAACTGACTTAATCACTAGCTAATACTGTGGCTCAGGTGCAGGAAAACGTGAACATGTGCAGTGCAGGTGGACTCCAGGCCTGGAGCTGTGAAAAACAGACTCTACCCTTCAGCATGATAACTGCCTTCTAAAAACTTCGGAGACAAAGTAGCTGGTTTACAGAATTAATGTAATGTTTAGATGCCACTCTTCGAACATCATCATCTCTGAAAACAAATTCAGATTTTCAGAAACCATGTTTTTCTCAAGTGAGGAAGCCTTATAATAAAACTTTCGTCAAAAGCATCTACGGTGTCCTTTCTCTGGTCGGATAAAACAGAACTCGCCATTTACTCGCTGATAGCTCTCCACTGAGGTTCCTGACGAGTAAAATAGACTTAAAGGTGACATTACATTGCCCTTTCTTACCTTTAGCATTGACTGGAACTATACTAAAAGGAGACTTTGTTTTACATTAACAAGGAAGAATCTAAAGTAGGGTTAGTACATTGCAGTTTTTTCTTCTTACCTTTAGTAATCAATTAAAAATAATGAAAATACAGTGAAAGAAGACTTTTATACTTTATACTGTACAGCATGTTTGCTGATGTGTATGTAGGTGGAGGCACTGCCCAATCCCAAAGGTTATACAAGTGTATGGGGCCTAGATGTTTTGTAAATAAAACAATATCAAAATCATAATAAAACAATGATTGGAAAAAATAATACATACACAATGACTGGAGTGCTATATGCTATATTGAACACATGCAGGCAATCATGTTTGCGTAGCATAAAATATACATAATCGAAACGCATCTTTAACTACACGCAAACGAAAAATACATTTCCCATGATTCCTCGGCTATGCTGACGCCAGTGCGTAAGGGCGTAAACTCTTGTTGAGTTGGCCATATTGGAATGTGAAGCTGCGGCGGCGCTCAGATTTTATCTGGAAAAAGCAAAAAAATACCCTTCCATCTCGACCGTACAACACGAGTAAAACCCTGACATCCCAGCTGACACCACGGCTTTTGTGGACGGACAGCTGTCTGTGTCATTTGTGCGGAAAAAACATAAACATGAGCCCTACCGATGCGAAGCGGGGAGCCAAGCGGAGGAAGAATAAGCGGGGCGCCGGCGGAGGCAGCAGCAGCAGCGCTAGCAGCACCGCAGGAAAGGCCGGGGCTCAGAGTGCGGCCCGGGCCACTGCAGCCGCGGCGACTCCCTCCCCCGGCACGGGCTTTCTAACTACTGGGAACGTAGACTCCAGCCTGAACGGAGAGGTCAGTGTTGTGTGGTCATCGACAGAGATCATGATATTTGTAGTCAGCCGGCTGGTCTGAGCTTTAAAGGCTGAGGTAGCGTTAGCTTAGTTAGCTTTTAGCGAAATGGCAGGCTGGCCTGAGCCTGTTAGCTTCAGTTAAGCGCACTTAATCTCTCTCTTCACAAAATAACCATCTAGTTTTAGTCTCTTTTGACTAAAAAAGCGGGTAGCAAATGTAGCGTGAGCTTAGAGGTGATAGTAGTCTTCAGTGTTTGTATACTACTGATAGAATAACCGGCTGCCAGTAGCTGTTGACACTCCTGCTAACCTGGTTAATTTAGCTTAGTGTATTAACGTAGGTGGCCAGCAAGCTCACAGTCATCATGAGGGTAATGTTTACAGGTGTGTGCACCCTAACCAGTTCAATGTTTTTCACTCTAGGCATGTCACACACGAGGTGTTTGAAAGCTAGGTAGCTAAGTCTCAACAGGAGGCAGAAAGATGCACTGCAGATAGATCTGCGGACGGCAGATGAAGGCCTCCTCCTCCTCCTCCTCCTTCTCCTCTTTTCTTGTCTTTGTCTTAGATTCTTCAGACACATCTGTGAGAGCTATTTGATAGTTCAGAGATGTTTCATATTCTCTCTTAAGTGATATAGCTCAGTGGCCTGACTGGTTTGTCTATGTAGTGGGCAAACGAGGTCTTTAGTGTGAATCAGATTAGATGGCCAAGTTTAGTTTTTGGGTGACATTATTTACTGGGCTGGTCAGTGGCTTGGCCTTGTGGTGCACATTTGAGTGTTACTTGATTTAATCTCTCCTACTAGCTCGCACCATGTGTTTGTCATATGGGTTGTTTCATAAAGCAGGATTTCTCAGTAAAGCTGGTTAGCTTGAGACACAAGTACTGACTGTCCAGTGGGACACCTTTCTCCTATTGGCTTGACTTTAGACTCAAATTATCTGGCTAACTGAGAAATCCTGCTTTATGAAACACCCTCCAGGTACATGTTGTACAAATGTTTACATGCATACGTGCATGTTATGACACAGTAATGCGACACTTTAGTTGTCCGGCTGCCGGTAAGGATGTGTCTTGCATTCTATCTGGAAGTGTTGCCAAGGAAACAACATCTGTAGCTGAAGAGGACTATTATGTTGACTTAAGAAAAGGAGGAGCACTGGTACCTTGGCCTGATGTTAACTGGTTAACTGTGGCCCTTTTTATTGCATATGTATTTGTCACAAGGACTAAATAATGCAGCTTGAATGAAAGGCATATTGTCAAATTGAATTCAGGTCCAGTGACAGTTTCAGAATATATTTTCCCAGTGTGACCTGCGTGGCCCTTCGTCTGAGGTGTGGTGGCAGGAGAGGCTTCTGAGTTAGTGCTTTTTTCACAGTCCAGGTTCAAGTGGTCCATACGTAACATATTGTCACTAAACCTTGTGTATCTTTTTTGATTATTATTATTTTTGTTTATTTTTTTACAAAAATTGAAAATGCCAATTACACTTTAAAAGCTGATACAATAAGAACCAATAGAAATGATCCAAAATCTTTTTCCATTATTTCTGTCAAGAACATTTTTCCCTTCTCCTGTGTCTCCCTTTCCATTTTGGAGATACAAGGTTTGGTCCTGACAGTGACGGTATACAAATTTAATCAAACAGCAATACCCTTCCAAGGCACAGCTGTATAACTGACTGTAACAATGACAAGATCTTTCAACACAACGCATAGACAATAATAATAGTGTAACAATTATGATAAACAGTAATTACGTCAATATGTTTGGCATTGTTTGTGTTGTTTACCTCCCAAATCTTCTAGAATGGCTGTCGCTGGTGCCTGTGAAGAAGTTAATGAGACAAATCAAATTGACTCAGGTCAAGCTACGTAAAATCTACAGAGCTGCTGCCAAGAGTTGGTTGGCTGTGTTGGCAGTGATGCTGGTTTGTCTTCAGGGACTTCAATTATCGGAGATAAACATGACGTGATTCGACTGGAGAACCAGGCGAGGCTGAAGGCCTGGGTTTCTGGAATATGTGGTGACCATCAATTAGGACAGACTGCAGAGATGGACGCTGCTTTTATTATTCTGAGATCATTTCAAAAGCAAAGAAAAAGTCTGTAGGTCATACTCGTCATGCAGCTGTGCCCACGATCTGTGTTCACTGCCACTGGCAATAGATTAACTCATAAAGAGTTAATGCATTGATCATAGTAGAAATTATAGTCTGTTAAAAACAAAGGCAGTTGTTTCAGATTTCATTATTATAGTATCTGAAATCTTTTGAATCTCTGAAATGTCATGGTAAAGTTAATGTAAAGGTAAGCTGGCAAAGTGAAGCTTACAGCTGGCGTTTTTAGTGGTGTAAAAAATAAACACAATTACAAGACTTTTGGTCTGACAGCAATAAATTATTACATCTGGGCTTATACTCACAAAGCTTCTGAGATTGTAAGTGCTGATTTAGAATCTGATTTATGTCTTTTTATGATGAACCTACTGACAGAAACAGATCCTAGGTCATCCTAGGCCTAGGTCCTAATCATAAAAATCTTTGTGAATACAGACCCTTTCTGTAGATGGATGACAGGGATAGAGACAGAAGAGCGTTTAATTTGAAAACCTGTAGAAAAACGCATTAAAGCATGATGTGTGCTAGATGTCTGGAGTGCTTCTTCAAATGTACTTATTTCTTTAACCACGCAGGCTTTACATTATTGCTTGTTGCTATAGCAACATAAGTGGATCCTATGCTAGTCTTAGCGTTCTTCAGCAATATATTCAACAGTGTCGTATATAGGCCCTTGTGGCTCTCAATTGAGGTTATACAGTGAATCAAATTGGATGGCGTGCATTGTGTAATCACTGGTGGGCGTCGTTCTTTCCAGGTTCCAATGAATGGTACGCCACAGTTTTCCGAAGGGCCAGTGAACTCTGACTTTTCCGGAGTCCTTCAGGTAATAAGCAAATCTCTCTCTTTGCATTAAGTTTACTGACGCTTGAGATAGTTTGCATCTTCCCTACAGTTGGAGTTGGTCCTTCTAGCACCATTTCGTTTCGCTGTTTAAGGTGTGTGCTCTTGTGTTTTGCAGTTTTTAAGCCTGACACTGCTGCGATCCTCTCACTATCCTCTAAATGACCTCTTTTGGTGCATTGCCATTCGTGCATATTGAGCATTTCCTCATAGGGACATTACAGATGTGCAATAGAGCAAAGAGCTTCTCTTGTCTCTCTCTCTCTCGTCTCTGTTTCTTTCTCACTCGCTCTCTCTCTGTCAGACCCCGTTTACCTTCGGCCTGAACCAGAAGGCCCCCTACACCACAGGTGATCGCTGTCTGCTGTGTCGCAGTGAGCGTAAGGACAGCGCTTTGCAGGAATCCAGCCAGAATGGCTTAGGCCAGTCCCCCAAAGCCTCCAACGCCCTCCAATTACCCCTCTACGTCTGCCCCGACTGCAAACGCACCGTGGAGAAGGACAACCGCCAACCCCCCTCGGACCAGTCCTCGTTGGTACGTCCAAGTGCCCTGTCTGTTCCTTTGCGTTCCTTCTTGTTTCAGTTAGCTTCAGTTGTTGTGCAAATTACCTGCGATTAGTGGTGGAAGGAGTGTAGCATAGCACACAAACGTGATGGAGTGAGTTATTCATTGGTTGTTTGTGGACTTTGTTGTTCAACAGCTCAATTGCATTAGGTGGCATTAGATTTGATTTTTGCACACACACCTGTCATTATTTGGGATGTGCGTGGGTACTCGAGATCTTCTTTCAGATTTCAAGTGTTGCGTTAGCGCCAAGATAGCGGCACTTGAACTGAAATACAACAGTCTCACATAAACTTGGACATTTGAATTTTGTAACAGATATTTCAGTAATTGTTTTTTCTTTAGATTATTCTTTATGTTTTTAAAAATTGCTTCAGTAGAGATTTGAGTTTAATGTTTTTCTATGAATGCAGCATTTCATTTTTTTAACAGTGGAGTGAGCAGGGCAAGGCAGCCAAGTACAGTGCTGTGTATGGTCAGTTCGTTTTGAAATGAAAGAGCGAGTAGAGAAGTGTATGTAATATGAAGTAGAGATTGTAATATCTGTCCAAATCTGATGGGACCCTCATGTCGGTTTCAGATGTCATTTCTCAGATATGTGTCAGTCTGAGATCGAGTTCAGATTTCATGGTGGAGTTCTTACAGCTTACCTCCCACTTTTAACAGATTTTACCTGCATTTCCCCTGCTTCAGTGTTTCTCCTTTTATTAAAGTGTGTTGTTGTATGTTTTTGTTTTTTGGTTGATGCTCTGATAACCGCTATTATTGTCACTACTTGCGAATGGTGCTGTCCTGTCAGATTTCATTCGATGTTTTGCGTGATGAAGGGCCAGTGCGGGTCAGTTTTGGACAGTGTTTTGTTTTACGCAGGTCAGTTTTGGATACAAAACCTGATGCTGTGTGTTGGTTTGGGTCAAGCTTGGACAGAAAATTCTTGAGCTGTTTTATGGTTCAGGCCAAGTAAATATGAGTAGAACCGATACTGTAGAAAATGAGTGCTGTTTCAAAATTTTAGAGTCGATATGTGTTGAAAGAGCAATATTTTTGACAGCACAGCTTTGAAAACACTGATACAGGCCTACCATGAAAGCTCTGGAGAAATTGCTGCTGTTCTGGTATGCGCGATCTTCACTGTGAAATAGGAAAAAGGAGAAGCAAGTTGAACATCCCAAAATAATCATTTTTAATCCAAGATTATGGCTTAAAGTCTTAGAAAGAAAAGGTGACACTAGGGTTGTGCATGTTTTTAGCTGTTGGTATTATTAGGAAAACTGTACCCTCATGTTCTTTTGGAACTGGTGGTTTCAGATTTAGGGTGGGTAGATTTACAGTAAATATTTTTTTGTGAATGTTCCTGAAAACAGTTATTTTCTTAATATCTGCTGCTTGCAAGGTACATTGTGTAGTTTTCAGTTGTGCTCACCTATGTGGCATGTTTAGTAGAGTTACTTCATCTCTCTTTTAATTGAGTATGCACTGTTTGTTGGGTATCTTGGAGATGTGATCTAATTTTCTTTATAGTAATCCTTAATTCTCCGTACCCTTTTTTAAAAGTTGGCGGGCTCTTTAATACCGGTTTTGATGAGAATTAATTTCTCTGTAGTATCAATTAGGCTTTGTAAGTTTTGTTAATGTGCTGACAATAACCACTTTTTTCAGCACTGATTAATATTGGTTATAAATACTGGTTAATAAACTGAATTGTTGAACTTTGACTTACGTGCACATTTTTAGTGATGTCTAAAGACTGCCCAAGGATATATTTATGATGTTGTAAGTGAATTAAAGTTACTCATAATTCTTAAATCTCTTATTCTCTTTTTATGCAGAATCAGGACTTTCTGTTGCACATGCCAGTGGGTAATGGCGGTTTAACCCAGGAGGCAGCAACAGCGAGCGGGAGGCTCGGTACGCCAATCTCCACGGACACAGTGTGCAGCTGCGAGGCCTGCAACGAGAGGAGGTGAAGGAACTAAAAATAATTCACTAGGACCGACCTGGAGTCTGTTTCACAAAACAGGATTTGCCCCTTACATGGAAAATTTAAATTAACACTGTTTAAACCAACACTGTTCATGTGCCTCACCTGTTCTCCTGTTGGACCATCTTGGTTTTAGCTTAGGTTGTATAACTTTGAAATCTCCCTTTATGAACCACCATACCTGCCTTCAGGATTTAGGACTAATTACTTTGCTCGTATCTGAAACAGGACAGGACAGTATGCTGTTTCTATCATTGTCATTGCAATATTTCTGAAGGCTGCAGTGCACAGATCAGCCTCTAGCCAGTCTCCAAGTATATATAATGTATTTTTTTTTTTTTTTTCTGTGTGTGCTAAGAATCTTGTTGACCCTATAGTATTTTCTGTGGAGGTTTTGTCGAATCAAGGTCCAACAAAAGCAAGTTATTTTTGTCAAAACAATGCAGGCTATTCTTTATCCATGTCACACTATTGATTTAGCAATGTCTTTCTAAAATACTGCAGTTGCAGGTACAGTATTTATGCAGTAATAGTGTTCTGTCCATATTGTGCAGCCGTAATCCGAAGGTGTTTTTTAATTTATTTCTTTTTTTATATGTGCTCAGGGAGATCACAGCAGAATCAGAGCGTGAGTCCCAACAGCTGCAGAATCACTGGTCAGAGGTGCGGTACCTCGTCCGCTGCATCTACCGTCAGACAGGCACTCCGCTGGCTGATGACCAGGATCAGCCGCTGGACAGAGACAAGGAGAGCATGAAGGAGCTGGTTGACAGGTCAGTTCATCTCTATTCAACAGATTTTTTTGTTTTTGTTTTTTTTGTGTGTGTTCTGCATTTTTTTGATCATTTAAAAAATATATTGCTTAACTGATCTGTGTTTGGAGCTTTTCAACTTTTTATGTTTGAATTTAAATCAGACGGTCCACTGGAATTTAATATGCAACACAGCAGGGCTAATTATTCCTTTAATTGATTAATCCTTGGCTTCCCAACCTATTGTCGTGGTGTAAACCCTACCCTGCACATTATTGTTGTGTTCCTGCTCTGAACCACACAGTTTGACTCATGAGGGGCTTGCTTATTAACTGCTTAGTTGGATCAGGTGTGTTGGGAACAGGGAAAACACTAAAATGTGCAGGGCAGGGGGCACTCTAGGACCAGGATTGGGAACCACTGGGTTATTCCTTCAGCTGTTTCATTGAACCACTATGCCTCGTAAGGTTTCCTCTCACTTCGCACACAGATTACTTCTTTTAGAGAAAATGATTACTTGTTTTGTGGTGCAATGAAACAATAGATGCTGTTCATAGTGGGCATTATGGTCAAAAATTTGTATCACAGTATATGTAGGATTTCTGACAGTTCTGGGATATTTATCACAAAATGTCCCTCTGCTTTTTAATAAGACACATTTTTAACAAACAAATTTATGTTGTGCAAAGTATGTCATGTCTGAATGTTGACAAAGTTGAAGCTGGATTCTTATTCTGCAGTTTTTTGTTCAACAAGTCATTGCAGTAGTTAAACCATTAATTAAAACATATGTTTTATTTTCTATATTAAACACAGACTCTGTGAGAAGGATCCATACCAGCTCTACCAGCGGCTGGAGCAGCAGGCACGAGAGTATGTTCTAGAAACAAAGGTCCGGCTGCTCAAGCACCTGTCGGCTGGCTCCGAGGCTGCGGGGGCCACTCAGGGCCCACCGCAGGCCCACCAGTTCATCTCGCTTCTTCTGGAAGAGTACAGTGCCCTCTGCCAAGCAGCAAGAACCATCAGCAGCTTCCTGCTCACTCTGGTGAGTTAGCATTAGCATCCTTAACTGGCTCCATTTCCCTCTTATTGAGTTACTGTTGACTTTAGCACGCTAAGTGGCCTGTATCTAAATATGTTAAGTATTAGTTAGCATCATCCTGGTGAGTTAGTGTTAACATTTTTAGCAGATTAAACATAACCATATTGAGTTATGGTTATTATTGAGTTAAGCATATTTTCTCACATGCGGTAATTGATGTGCACATGGATTTAAAAAATTAAAAGCAACTTCTCTTGTGAATTTGCACAATTTCAGAATGAGCTAGAAGTATTTAATTGTACATTTGATGAAATAATGTACAATTGAGCTTGAGCCACATTGGTTTTATTCCAGAATCACTGTTCTAAAGCCCCAGTTCTGTTTTGGCAAGTCTCGTTGCTTTCATGGGTTATGTACATACAGGATGTTCCCTGTCATACATTCACAATAGTGACATCACCACAGTGTTTCTTCCTTTTCTGACTGGACAAAGTTTCATTAATTGAATTTCATTGCTGAAGTTGAGTTTCACAGATCTAAAACTGCCAAAGCTGGATGCTGCAGCTACACTTCCTGGAAATTTTTACTCTTGGCAGATTATTGTGGGAATACATTCAGTGAATTACTGTCGACAGCAAGGCGCTTGCTCAGTGTGGCCCACAGTAGAAGGACCCTGCTTCCAGAAGCTCAGTCAGATGACATAAATCTTATGAGATTGTGGAATTCTGAGTTTAGACTCCAATTCAAACTGGACTTACTTGCGTAATTTTTACAGTCAGGTAGTAATAACTGTAGAGGTGACTTTAATCCAGTATGAATCAGCTGTAAGCATAGTTTTCATACTCTGACAGTAATAACTGTGGAATGAGTTTTTATCCATTATGAATCTGAACCATGTGTAGTTTTTACAGTCTGACAGTGATAATTGTGGAATGATTTTAGTTGGATCTGCAGTGTGTGTAGTTTTACCGTCTGACAGTAAGAACTGTGGAGTGATTCTAATCCAGTATGAATCTGCATTGTGTTATTTTTTTGTAGTCTGACAGTGATAATTGTGCAGTGATGTTAATCCATTGTGAATCCGCAGCGTGTGTAGTTTTTACAATCTGACATTAATAATTGTGGAGTGATTTTTATCCAGTATGAATCTTCTCTCAGTAATAGTGTTATTGAATGTAAAATGTGATGTTATGACCAACTGATTTAGGTAATTTCAACAGCTAGCCTGGAAAACTTATAATAACCATTATTACTGAAGGAAGATTCATACCAGATTAAAATCACCCCACAGTTATTAGTTACAGACTGTAAAAACTATACACACTGCAGATTTGTGCTGGATAACTGTGGAAATAACACAGGTACTCTATTCTGTATGAATTTGCCAGTCAAACCCTTTATAAAAATGCTAACCCTTCTGCTTATTTTAGGTGTAAACATGTCTGAGCTTTTTGCTGTTGTTCTGCAGGAGAACGAGCATCTGAAGAAGTTCCAAGTAACATGGGAGCTTCACAATAAGCATCTGTTTGAAAGCCTGGTGTTTTCTGAGCCCATCCTGCACAGCAGCCTGCCCACTCTCGTCACCCAGCTCAAGTATGGTCCTTTCAGCCTGTATGGTGATGTGTAACCTCTGTAGTCAAGATTAGGAAGTTTGTGTGAAGCTGCTGCATCAGTATTTGTTTATTTATTTATTTATATTTGTTTGAGCACTGCAGATCTGTTTGCTTGTGCAAGATTTATTTTTCATTTTAAGTCTTTGATCATGTTTCCATGTTGATAGATACGTCTTTAGTGGTAAATGTTTACTCAGAGTGTCTGTGTAATTCAGGCAGGGCACAGCATCTCATGACTCGTACAGTGAGGACATGTACAGAGCGTTGCTGGACAGTTTGCACGGGCTGGAGCAAGAAATGAAGGCCGTGGCAGTGGAATGGATGGAGTGTGAGAAGAGGATAGACGATTACGTAGATGAGCAGGTTATCTTCACTGAACACCCCTGCATCTGCTCATTCACATCAACACACTCAGTGCCCACTTCTTAGCTCAGTCAGAGTTGATAAGACTTCTGGTAATGCTTTACACAAACTATATGTACAGGAACCATATTTATGCCATATTTATTAACAGTACAGTAGCTCTCCATTACAGGTACATAATCATGTTGAAGCATTCTTTAAATACATTCGTTAATGAGTAAGGAGTGTATAATGTGTTGAATTGAAACCACACACAAGAATGTTTAGTATATACGTGATACACAGATATGATCATGTATATATTAAAATACACGGTCCACATTTTTAGGAAGCAAATACAATTATCAGCACAAGGTATTCAAAAGACATTCATATTACATTCATTATTGATCCCTTAATAATAATAAAAAGTTTGATAAATGAAACATTTGTAGCTCAGTGACTTGTAGTTTATGCCTGAATTGAGCTCACACTGTAAGTTCAATAATGTAATATTTCCAGCTGGAGACGGAGCCATTAGCCTTGTACTTTCACTAGGCTAAGACTTCACTAAACTGCTCTTAGCCCCATGCACTGTTACTTCAGAACAAGGAATAACAAAATAGCTTCTCTTAGTGCCGCACAACCAGAGCAGTAAAGTCCTCTGACAGTAATGTTACTGTACATTAAGTTCACGAGCGCTGCAGGAATACTTCATGTACAAGTAACACTATGATATGAGTTACCAAACATAATATCATATTGTCAACATATAATGGAGCAGTAATGAATGTAATTTGCATTTCTCTTCAGCAGGGTCACCATGTGCATAGGCTTTGTATTCCTTGAACAGATTTTAAGTTACTCATAAACATATGAAACATGCAGTAAGCATCACTGAATATGTTTTTAAATCTTTACATTGTATGTTTCATTAATGTATGTATTTAATTAACATTTCATAATGATTATGTAATTGTATTGGAATGTTAATATTGTTAATGAACATGCTCACAAGTATTTCATGTATATGTAGTTTAGGTAAAGCATTACCAGTAATTAGGGGTGGGCGATATGGCAAAAATATCATTTCAGGTTTTTTTTTGTTTTTTTTTGTTTTTTTTGCAGGATAACGATCACGATTTTATCACAATTCTTTTTCATGTTGGTTTTTAATACCATTTTGCAAGTTACTAAACAGTACAAGCAAACTAATCTCCCCATTTAAAAATATAATACTAAAAGAAAAAAAGAATAACAGGCCATTTTAACCAAAGTACCTTTTTGCATTGGAATCTGTCTGCGCAATTTTTATGCAAGTCAAAAAATTAACATTGGTTTTAAAAGGTAAACACCACGAATCAGGTAAAGTGCACTCTGCATAACAGCCAGCATCACTTGTTGTTGGGGAAAAAAAAAAATCACGTTTTAAACTTTGTTTTCTATCTTGGCACGACATTCAGTGAACATCCGTGAAATCGTGGTGTTGGAAAAGTATGTGCGGCTGGGTAACTCATACCGCGGATCAACTACTTTGAGCAGTCTTTGGAACCCCTCGTTTTCCACAGTTTTGATAGGAACCATATCCTTTGCCAGATAAAATGTTACTGCTTCTCTTACCTCTTTCCATCGTTTACTTGTCTTCTCATATGGAGTGCCTCTCTCAAATGCTTATGTTAGTGTTGTTTGTTTTGGTCTTGCTGTAACGTTAGCGTTAGCCTCCGCTGGCCGCAGTGTAGCGGACCTCCTCAGTGCTTGACTCTCAGCGTACCATTTGGGATGTTGTCGCTTTAAATGGTTGAAAAGGTTTGTCGTGTTGCCATCCAACATGAGAACCTTCTCTGTGCAAACTTTGCAAATCACCATGGTTTGTGTTACGTCAGTTTGGGGAAAATCCAAACCACTTCCATATTACTAATGTTGACTTTTTTTGGGGACTAACTCTTCGCCGGTTTTTTCATTAATGGCTTCCCACTTGTGAAAAAGGGGAGGGGAAAGTGAGGCATGATGGTACGCTATGATTGGGCATGAAAGGGAGTAGCAAATAGTGTGCTTTGACTGAGGGAAAATAAAAACCCACATCGCTTGTATGTGCATAGAACTGCAGCGGATATAATGTGCATTGTAACACGATCCAACAATCTCCCTCTGATGGCATATCATGGACACATTATAATCCTTCATGATCTGATATAGTCATATCGCACACTCCTACCAGTAATATTTTGTTAATTTAATGTAAGTTTAATCCGATGTCGTAGTTTTGAATATGGCAGGGGCATTGATTTTTCAAGAACTGCCTCAGCTGAAAGTATGTATATTTGTCTGGAAAGGAAAAGGAAATCTGAAAAGATTGCTTCATGTAGTATATAGAAAATTATGTTCTTGCTTTATATTTCAATAATGAGAAGAGAAGACAAATCAATCTTAGTAGCAGTGATGGGCCAGTCTGGCATTTTACTTGGTTGGGTACTTTCAGGTCAATGTGGTACAAACCTTCCTGTAACCTGATTAAAACTTGAAATCGTTTATGTGCGGTTTTTTCATGCATTCTTGTTGGATTTCAGCCTTGTGGATGGATTATATCCCTGAAAATGCTGTATTTATTCACTTCCACAAGGCAAACACTTTGCTAGATTTTTAATGACTTACAATAGCTCTCTCTCTCTGTGTATGTTCCAGTTGCTTTTCAAGGTGGAAGGGCAAAACCTCACAAATCAACGAACTGAGCCACATAAGTCTTTAATAAGTAAAAATGTAAGTTGCCCTTTGTTAACAGTCTTTTCATTCATTTGTATTTGGCAAGTCAGTTTGGTCACTTCCATGAAAGTAATGTAAGCTTAGCATTTGTCAACCCAAAGTCATTTTCTCCCTCACTTCTGCTAGATGTCCTTAAGAACCAAACAGCGCATGCTTAAAGAAGATGGAGAGATCTTCAAACAGAGAAGATTTTTTGAGGAGCAGGTATTGCTTACAAAATGCAAACTCATAACACCTTGCCAACTCATTAGTGCAACACAAGTCACTTTAACTGTGAATGCATTTATTAGCATGTTGTTATTTGTTCATTAAGTCTGTGTGTATGCTTAATGAAATGAACCAATGTAAAATAATGTTATTTTTGCAGTTCCTGCAGAACAGTAAGAAGTCTCTGGCAGGGGACAGCACCTTCACAGACACCGTAAAACAGATGCTGTCCTCCAGGCTTAGCATACCAGACTGTCCCAACTGCAACTACAGGCGAAGGTGCATTTCAGACTGTGTTATGTACTTTTATAAGTTTCAGTATTAGCATGACTGAGTTTAATGAGAAGTCACCAAACAATGTACCAGAGCTATGTCTGTCCTCATGCTCCAACCCTGCTCTGAATTTTAATTTGTATTTATTAGATGAATAAAAATCAGAATGTGTTTATGAGTAGGTTTTCACATGCAAAGAATTTATTTTGAAGAAGAAAAAATACATTAAACATAAAATGTAATTTTAAAAAAGTGTATTTAGTCTCTGTTATAGTTTAGGCTGTTGTATGTTGCTATGATAGAATCTGTGATTGTGGCCCTCTCTTTCAAATACAACACCTTAAGCAGCTTGAGTAGGCTGCACAGTATTCACAGGACAGCCATGCGTAAATCAACAAACAGCAAAGTAGAAAGCTACAGTTCATTACAACAATAATAGATGATAGATACATAGAGGCTACAGTCGTGGAGGAGTTAGAGCCACTGACTGGTTTGTGCATGTGTGTGTGCGCATATATATATATATATATATATATA
>JAILXH010022577.1:856-14599 GCA_023558415.1 Piaractus mesopotamicus | reverse complement strand
TTTTTTTTTTTTTTTTATACTGGATAATATCCGGATTACGGATAGAAAAAGTTTTATAGCCCTGTTGTACTTTGAATTTTCAATAGCCATAAAATAGTGTTTAATCTTTTTATTTGTGAATATAGAATTTAGCATGAAAAATCAATAAATTAGTAAGATAGAACTTTGTTTTGATTGCAGATATTATGGAACCCAAACAATACATTTTTAAAAAGTAAAGAAAAATCAACTAGAATATTGTCAATTGTCAATTACATCATTACATTATATATCATATAACATCTTCAGAAATCTTGCCAGAATTTCATTGTATGTGAACAGTAGGCCTATTACAATAAATGAAAAAGGGTTTAAGGATGCTCTGTACAGAATCTTTAGCCAAGGATGATATCAAGTTTAAACTTGTAAGAATACACTGGGTAATATCTGTGGATCTTTTTTAAAAGACACTTCTTTAATTTTATTTGTAAACAAATATTTTTCAAGTCCAAACCTCTTTCCATCTTATATTATCTAAAAGCCCATCCAGTTCTCATCTACACTCGAGCAGCTCTCGGTGAGTGTTCACTGCGAGTAAAAGTAAAGCTTGATTTGGACACGCTGGTATGAGGTAGCACTGTTCAAAAAATCTTTTCCTTAAATGTGTCCCGAATACACAGTGTTAAATATCAAAGGGCCCATATTGTGGGAAACTGTGTTTCCTCACATTTTTATATAAAAGAGTTTCAAAGAGTGTGTTTTAAAACATTCACACTCCAGTTCCTTAGGTGAAAAATTGGAAATAAAGCATCAAAAAACAGCCTGCTTTGAATTTGCTGTTTTTTGTGATGTCACAAAAATTGCACATGTACCACATGTTCAAACTACAGTAGTTTAGTCTGACTATACACACTGAAGGGTATAAGGAGCCCAACGCAGGGCTGTCAGTTAGAACAGAGATCATTTACATATCAGTCTTAAAAGACACAGTAACAAAAACAACCTGCTGGAAAATGATCATGTAAAAATGAATTATGATTGTGTTTAATAAAATTGTATAAACACTATTTGTGGATTTCTGGGGAAAAAACAAAATACAAAAAAATGCGGATGGGCCCTTTAAACTCATTTGTCTTTTACTCAAAACAGACAGACACCCCAGTCCAGTATGGCCTCCAGCCTCATCCACTGTCCTAACTGGCTCAGTCAGTTTTTACTGACTCACGCTCACACCTTCATTTGAAGAAGTTACAGAAAGCAACCAAAAGATCAGCTGAATAGAATAAAAAACCTTGTAGACTACTTGCTGTTACACTGTGTGTTCAAACTGGAAAAAGTCTTCTTTTCATATTTTTCCTTTAAATGCCAGATATTTTTAAACATGTTTTCACTCATTTTTCAGACATTTTCAGACATCTCTGGTTCATAAGGTAAGTTTGCTCCCATAATCCAACAAAAGCAGAGCTTATACGAGAGAACGAGAGAGAAACAGTGACCCCTATCAACCAAACAGTCCATTTGCATCTGAGGTCACTGCTTTGTATTTAGCAAACGTTCTTAAAATAGAAAGGTTCTAAATTAAACATTTTTATCTACATTGTACTCAATCTAAGGAAAGATTTTGTTGAGTAGAACATATGGATTAATTTCAACAATCTGTTCTGTCCCATTTCGCTCACTTCTTTCATTTTGTTAATAAGAAGATTCATAAGAGTAAAGACCACACTTTTCTCCACTGCTATACTACCTCAATATGTCCACGTGATTATGTGAATTAAGCATTCTGTGCCATCCTGATGCTCTGTTGAAATTCACCACATTATGAGTTTTATAAACAGAATTTGCAAGTGGCTGTCATAAGATAGTGTTCCTCAGCAGCATTAAAAATCCAGACAGAATTACATCAAAACCAAATTTACGTTCCTCAATAGCTACGAGAATTTTAGATTTTCTAATATTATTGGCCAACCACTTTGGAAAACCACTAAAACTCTCAATTCTATGAAGATGTTATTGATAAATAATTAATGACATTAATAAAGCTTTGTTTAACGGATTGTTTATCATTGACAATCTGAAAATACAAGCCCAAAACTGACTTGTGCCCATACATGGTTACTTTCTAGTCAGAAAGACATTATTGATTCTTTTGGATAATATGCTATAAACATCCAAAGAGTGAGCCCTATAAGTAAGTCTGGATGGGTCTTAAAGTTTAGAACATAAGATTTTCCTTTTTGAGAGTAAATATGTAAATGTAATTGATTTGCGCATTTTCAATGAGGGAGGTTACATTTTAACAGGCACTTTGTATTTTGGTCTTTGGTGATGATTCTATGTCACCTGATTCTTTAGTTGGCTGTGGCATTCACATCCTTCAATGTCAACATGAAATCAAAATAGATCTTTTATACCTGGTCATAATTAGCATATTAAGCATGAATGATCAAAATTCCTGTTCTCATTAGCCTAACATCAAAATGTAATGACTTTGCCTGCCAAACAGTCATCTGAGTTTTGATTACGTCAGCATGCACCAGCAGGCAGAGAAAATAATATTAACCAATAATATCATGGCACACTCTTTAAAAAGATGGTTCTTCAAGGGTTCTTTAGTAAAGACAATGGTTCTATATAGAACCATGAACACACAAGAACATTTTTAAAAGGGTTCTATATAGCACCAAAAAGGGTTCCTTTATTGTTACAAGCTTGACATTGTAACAACAGCAGAACTCTTTTTGGTGTAAATCGTTCATCGTTTTTAAGAATGTACAAAAATATTGGTTGTAGTGGATATTCATGTACATTTAATTATATGACATGACCTGTAATACCAATACCAACAATTTATTCCTGACAATTCAAAAAACTAGTAGTTCACATAATCACAATTACATGATCAAGATTACACTTACATATTCTTATGGGCTGCCAAAGATGGGGCAAAAGGGATGACGAAAATCAACAAATTCACAGCGCAATGTGTGAGGTGAGGTCATAACTGCTCTATAAATCTAGAAGAATATGCGAGTGACAAAGTAGCTCCTGCACAGAATTAAATTTCAGCATTGCTCAAAACATAGAAATACCCCCAGGAAGTGCACTGTTAGAAATAAGGGTTCTGTGCAGGTACATTTTTCAGTTATTAAGGTACAAACAATGTAAATGTACCCACAAAGGAAATTCGTTTAACACCTGTTTGAGCTGATGGGGCACCATAGACATACAGAGATTAAACACTATACAGGGTCACACTGATTATCTGATCACATATTTTTTTCCCCAATGACAGGCATGTAAGGCTTGCAAGGCTCAGGTTTTCCACATAGTCTCTAGGTCTGCTGGCTTACAGTCCATCAGCCAAGTCTCTGGACAAGAAGCACATTCATCATTCATGTAAATGCCTACATTCAAACCCCTAGCTGTCACTGGAGGTCCTTGGTGAAAGAGGCAGCCTTAGTGAGGGGAGCAGCTGTCAGGTATCTCATCGTAAAGCCATTAGTAAAACATGGTGGTTGCAACCCTGAATTGTGCGTGGCATTCCCAGGATGAACGAAAGCAAAAAGAAGACATTAAGTAATTGAACTGGCAAGCCAAGAGAGATCTGCAATGAGTTGAAGTAAACATGCTATGGCTGCCCCAAAAAACCTAGTACAGGCAGGTTCACTGAAAAATGTTAGCTAAGCACTGAGGAACCAGTGGTGCAGTTTAGGTTATTAAGGAGGTGCAGTTCTGTAAGGTATGGTTAGATGTCACAACCACACCCAGCTGTATCCTGAGTTAGATGGTAAAAATACCACTAGAACTGAAAGATTAGCAGTTAGCATCTGGGTTATGGCATCTGTGAGGTGTACGAAATGTTGCAGCTACCAAGTAATGGACTCTAGAGTAGTAAAACCTAAGGAAGGATGTGGCTAGATGATGCAGCTACCACTAGCTAGGGAGTGGTGGTTAACTTCCTAATTAGTCAGCTTTGTACAAAATGGTGAGAAAAAGCCAAAAGCTCTTGAAGTGTTCCCCCTACTACATCAGTACATAGTAACACCCCTTTTGCCAGATATTACAGCTCGCAAATGCTTTTTGTAGCCAGTACAGTAAATAGTCCTTCTATTCTTGCTTAAACATTTTCACCCTCTCTTCTTGGCAGAATGTTTCTAGTTCTGCAATATTCTTGGGCAATCTTGCATACACAGCACACACATTTGAGATCTACCAGCAGATTTTCAATGATGTTCAAGTCAGGGGACTGTGAGGGCCATAATAATAACTTCAGCTTGCAGTTCTTGAAGTAGTTTTTGGTGGATTGTGAGGTGTAGTCCATTTGTAGCAGCCAGACTCCTTCCAGCTTCATTTTTCTGACTGACTGTCCCATTTGCTTTGAGAACATAATAATGATAATAATAATAATAATAATAATAATAATAATAATAATAATAATAATGATATTTAGTGATATTTAATGGAATCCAGTCTTCCATCTACCCATGCAGTATTTCCTGTGCCACTGGCTGCCACACAGTCCCAAATCATAGCAGATCCACCCCCATGCGTAATACTTGTTAAGTTGTTCTTTTCATCAAATGCTGTCCTTTCTTCCCCACACATATCTTTGGTGATTGTGGCCAGAGAGTTTCATTTTCACTTAATTGGTCCACAGCACTTGTCGTCTAAAATGCCTCTGGCTTAACTAGATGCTGTTTTGTATGCTTTAGAACTGATTTAGTGATGAGATGGCAGGTAAAGTTTCCTTCTGATTACTCTTCAATGTAGATTATGTTGTGTAAGCAGTGCTGCACAGCAGAACTATGGACCACCATTCCTGTGTCAGCTAAACCTTTCTGCAGGTCCTTTCATGAGCAGTTCTATCTTAGGGTTTTTTTTTTTGGCTTGCCTTAACTTCCACCATTCCTCTTAACTTCTTCTGTTTTCTAATGACATTTTAGACAGTGGCAATTATGAACTGAAATAAGATATCTGTTTATAGCCTTCTTCAGTTTATAGCCTTCCTCTGCTGAATTGTCATCAGCTAACAATTCTTGGTGACAATTCTTGACCTGCCTAATAGTCAATGACCAGTCCTAATAAGTCAATTAAGGCCTAACAAGTTAATGAAGTTCTGAGACCTGTACAACTGCAAGTATCCAACCTACTGGATATGCCAACATTACTATTTTATTTAATTTAATTTTTCTCTTTTTTAAAGTTTACTGCAGAGAATCAACTAAATATATAATTCGGCCGGGGGCACCCAAAGCAGGTCAGGGCCTGCCTCTGATGGTCTATTCCAAACCAAGGAGAGGCAAAGTTCATTAGTTTCACAATGAACACAATTTAAATGAGCTGAGTTACACTTCAGTTATAGCTTCACTAAGTGTAGATATCTATTATAGTGACCTAGGCAAGACTGGCTATAGCACTGTGAGGCTGAGCAGATGTAGAAGCTACCACTAGATCCGAGGGGAAGCAGCTAGCTCTGTGCCAAAGTCAGATGTGGCATCATGGCTAGCCCTGTGGCTTAGCAGAATATATATCTTCAGTACTTCCTCAACATTAGTGGTGGTATCCAAAGGCTATAACATCCTCCACTCTTCTGGGAAGGCTTTTCTGAAGATGGGTGCCCATTCAGTCAAAAGAGTATTTGTGTGGTCACCTACAGGTGCTCAGTAAGGTTGAAGTCAGGGGTCTGTGCAGGCCACTGGAGTTCCCCCTCACCAAACTTGTGAAGCCATGTCTTTATGGAACTCACTGTGGACACAGGGGCACAGTCATGCTGGAACAGAAAAGAGCTCTCCCCAAATTGTTGCCACAAAATTGGGATTTCATAATTGTCTAATATGTCTTTGTATGCTTTAGCATTACATTTCACTGGAACTAAGGGGCTTAGACCAAACCATGAAAAGGAGTCTCAGACCATTATCCCTCCTGCACGAAACTTTACTGTTTTACTGTTTACTGATACATTATTCACCCATCGCTCCAGAGAACATATTTCCACTGCTCCAGTGCTGAGTCCAATGTTGGCATGTTTCACATCACTCCAGCCAACGCTTGGAATTGCACATAGAGATCTTAGGTTTGTGTGCAGCTACTCACCCATGAACAACCATTTAATGAAGCTCCTGACACACAGGCTGTGCTGATGTTGCTTCCGAAGAGAGATTGGAACTCTGTAGTGAGTGATCAAATAGAGGATAGGTGATTTTTATGCACCATGTGCTTTAGCGCTCGGTGACCCCACTCTGAGCATGATCTACCACTTAGTGACTGAGCTGTTGTTGCTCCTATATGCTTGCATTTCACAATAATAGCACTTAGAGTTGACTGGGGCAGATCTAGCAGGACAAACATTTCACAAACTGACTTGACAAATGTGACATAATATGTCAGTGCCATGTTTAAAGTCACTGAGCTTTTCAGTATGACCCATTCTACTGACAGTGTTTGTTTATGGTGATTGCATCATTGTGTGCTTGATTTTATACACCTGAACTCAGTACTGAGAAGGAATGTCCACACACTTTTGGCCATATAGTGTATGTTGGCCAGAGTAATATGAGCAGGTATGCTTGTCTCACAGCTCGCCATGAAGGACAGGGTAGGATTTTGAAGCGCCAATAGTATTGCTGGGCTGTACAAGGGTAACCGAGGCTATTGACATACTGAGGTAACTAAAAAAGAGGAAAGTGGACATCAGAGGGAAAATTTAAATGGCTGCCACACATCATGTTACTGCTTGTGCAGGCAGAAGCTTTTGCTATAGTTTGCACTGCTTCATGTGATCAATAGGTTTTATATCACCAGAATTACCTGTCCTCTTATGTTGTTTAATATTTATATTGATGGCCTGATTGAATGTCCTAAATGTACTTAATGCCAGTTAGAGTTGAGTGGAGGAGCAAGTTGCTCAGCATCCTTTAACATTCTTCTCCTTGTAATGCTAAGGTAAATCCAATATAAGACCAGCTAAAGGTATTCCATGTCAGTCTAAAAAAAGATGTATTCTGAGTTGGCATATTCTATTCACATCCTTACATTCTTACAAATGAGTGATTTCATTTCAAGAAGCACTTTCACTGCTCAGTGAAAACTGAGGCATCTTCATCACTGCTCATCACTATTTCACAGGATGGCCCTGCGAAGTCGTTGTCAAGACTCTTGAGATGGTGAATGTTAGCCAATTGGCAGACAAAACAAACTGTTAAGAATAAAGGTGCCAACTTAAACCCTAAAGGGTTCTTTGGAACGATGCCAAAGGAGAACCACGTTTGATTCCCTATAGAATCTTTGGTGCCATTTGTATAAATGATATGTGCGAAGTGTGAAGAACATTTTTTCAAAGAACCTCTGCATCATTTAAAGGTTCTACAGGTTTTTACCATACATCTAAGCCAAGAAGCATTTAAAAATACTCTTATTTTTTAAGGGTGCAGGGTTAATTAAAGTCTTGCTCTGTTATGTCACTGATTTTTAGTCTCTCTGATTAGTAGGTCAAAACATATAAAGAAATAAAGCTGTGTTTATTAAAATGTGTTATTTGTCGTAAGAGTGGCATCACACTTTTGTTTAACCAAAAACACTGACTTGATTTATTGTATCAAAAGAAAAAAAAAAAAAAAAAATCAACTTTGTATCAGACGACCCCTCGAAACAAAAGGACGCTTTAACCTCGTGCGCGATCAATTAACAAGGCTAATCCGCGTTTTAAATGGGTCCGCCTCACTATAGTGCTCTGTCTGTCTCGGGGCGTAAATATATAAATATTTAGACGAGCCAAATTCACTAGAGTCGGTGCGCACCACTCAAATGGGGCCCGGTGTCTAAACCCTCTGCCTTGAACTGGTCCATTCACAGCGCCAAAGCTTGATTAATCTGCGTGACCCCAATTGCTTAAGCGAAATTGGGGTTTACCAAGGAGTTCTCCGCTATTCACTTATAATTGGTGTATTCGGTCATCACAAGCATATGCGTTATAGCACAAAGGGAGGACTCTAAAAAGAGCTTCAACAGCACATTAAACTAGCATTACTTCTTCCAAGAAGTGTACTCAAGGTCATTCTGGTCTTGATGCGCACACCTCTCCAAAAGCGCACACGTCTCCAAAAGCGCACGTTTTACCTCACAAAAGAGTTGACATTGTTTGAGTTTTTACAAGAGGTGTACATATGGCATCCGGGTTGTAATTAAATGTTTTAAGTTGTGTGTTTTTTTTCTTCCTCCGGAGCGAAGTTTCCTTTTCTTCTTTATGTGCAGCCTTTTCCCGTGTCTGAACAAGAGGGAAGAATTCAATAGCTTGTCTGCCAGTTTAGGACAAATGGATGGCAAAAAGCTGGTCAGCGAGTTTTTAGTCTTTGATTGCCCTCTTCAAATGTCCTCCAAACAAAAGCTGAGGATGAAAATAAAGCCCCACCTGGTACTTCTGTTTGCTAAAATAATAATAAATAGATTTCGTTTAATAAATAATTACAACAGATTGTAAAGTGGAGTAGTTGAGGAAGTATTAATCAAGAAGGCGAGGGCAGGTATCACCTGCTCTCCTAAGTCTCGTTTATTGTTAAATATTGTTAAATCGCGTTCGGACCAACTCTTTGTCGATATCTGAGATTTCCACAGCAACTGCTCGCTCATGTTTGCCCATACTTTGCATAACAAGCAGGATATTACACGACACTGATAAAAAAAAAGGAGGCCAAAAAAACTGACAGCCCCAAACTCACACCTGTCTGCGATATCCGAATACAGATTTGGCATCAATGGTTATTTGTAAAGCGGTGAGATTTGGTTTACTTTGGATTATTTCGAGCCTTTTACAACAGCACGACGACATCCCCCCCTATCTCCCTGCCTTATTTGTCCAGTTTATTGAAAGCATATGGTTATCAGATATCCTACAAAATACATATTTAGTTAGACTGTAGATGAGTGCTTTTGCGGAGACTTCGTGGATGATGGCAAATATTTTTTCGTCCACGGTAACATGCTGTGCTCTCTCCAATAAACCAAGATTTATCAAGACTTGAGGCAGAGAGTAAACTTAGGTCAATCATTCATCTTTAAAACTCTTTAATGCGCCACCGCGACCAGATAGGGAATGCGCACTGACCGTCAGCAAACAGGAGCTCCAGTTGGAGACCCCAGTGCGCACGCTTATTTGAATAACTATTCTGGATATAGAGGGCATTTATTGTGCTGCCCGTGAATGGCACGCGCCATAGACGTCACCTGTTTAAAACAACATCTCTTTTAAAGGATTTCCAAAGCCCTTTTTCGTTCAAAACTAACTTTGCGCACACGATAGTGTTTGTTGCGCACGATAACGGCACACGTGCAAAGAATATTAGTACAAAGTACACTTGGAATAAAAGGCAGTTATTATTTAGAGGAGTTTAAAGGAGGGCTGTCCTTGTGCGTCCCTACTTATAATAGGCAGATTTAGATGGTTGACATCAAAACAAACATGGAAAACAACACAGTCTTCTTTGCGCTTTGGTTCTGGTAAGTCTTAGAGGAGAGAGGGGAACTGCCACGAGCTAGCTTTATTGATTGGGTGATTTATGCATTATATAGAAATATATCATCTTGGAAATGTTTTTGACATCCTGGCCACAAATAATTGAATCAATAAAAGTGTCTACAAACAATATGTGTTTCGCAAGAAGGCCAATATTCACAGAATGTGCCAGAATAATTGGAAATGGTGGTGAACTCGGCCTGTTATTACTATGGACTTCTGATGATCTGCTCTTACACCTGTTCTCCAGACCTTCTTTTAACTGTGATCAAAAACAAAGCTGACCCTAAAAAAAGACCCAGCATGAGTTTTTGTGTGTGCGTGTGCGCTTGTGCCAACAGACTAATGCGCAGGAGTAATAAGAGAGTGCTCGCTCTTCAGGGCAATCTGATTGCCCTCCTCCCTCCCCCCTTTTTTTTTTTTACCGGCGCTCTTGCCCTACACAATCCAGATAAGATAAAAGGAACACACATGAACAGGGGGAGCATCACCTGCCTATTGTCTCTACAGATTTATATAGTGGGGATAAGAAGCGCTCTCACTTCATTTCTCAATCTAGTGAGACCTGGCACTCCAAGAGCCTGACTCTGAAGCGGTCTTGCTGCTTAAAAGTATGCAAAATTCGGCACGTGCTCTCTTTAACAGTTTTGGACAGATATCTCTATATTAAGGACTTTAAGTTGATAACTTGTTGCTCTGTTTCTTATTGCAGGATGTCCCCCAAGTGCGCATCCGTGGAAAGAAATGGCACGTGCGTATCTCGCGCTCAGTCCGCAAGGGATTTGACTGCAGAACCCTTAGAGAGGGACGTCATCACCTCCAGCAGTGAACTTGACCTAAGCAACGACGAAGACGCGCCCGCTTTGATCTTGAGGAAAAACCGCCACAGCGCAAAGTGGTCAGGCAGATGCGCGTCCAGGCCGTGCGGAGGAAGCCGCAGGGCGAAGGCCAACGACCGCGAGAGGCACCGCATGCACAACCTCAACTCCGCCCTGGACGCGCTGAGGAGCGTGCTGCCCACTTTCCCCGACGACGCGAAGCTGACCAAAATCGAGACGCTAAGATTTGCGCACAATTACATCTGGGCGCTGACCGAAACACTCCGAATTGCTGACCCCGCCCGGCACCCTGCGGACCTGGAGAAGGACGTGGAAGGTGTCCATGCGCCCGGCGCAGCCTGTCCAGCGAGCTGGCACGGAGCGCAAGGACACTACACCGACATACTGCTGCAAGAGGTGGACTGTAGATTTCAAGAGAACCTGACGCTTGCGTTTGATGAAGATGAGGTGTTTGGGAACGGATGGACGTTTTCCAAAGACACACAGCTCTGGCATTAATGACTGCAGGCTATGAGGACGGATAGAAAATTTTTTTCGACAAAATTGGAGATGCTGCCATTTAGGCTACTTGTGCTGCATTCATTTTAGCGTCTAATTAAATGTCTTGCCTTCATTTTCCAAATGGATCAGTTCACAGGGCATAATGGGCGAAAATGACCCCATCTTTAAAAAATATTTTTCTACAAAAAAGCAACGTTTTGTATCTTTTTATAACGTTTTTGTTTTTTCTGGATAATTCATTCAGAGTGGATTGATGTAAAATGGTTCATGGTAGAAAAATGGTGATAGGAACCATATATATGCTTAAAAAACATAAAGGGAACACTTAAACAACACAATATAACTCCAAGTAAATCAAACTTCTGTGAAATCACACTGTCCACTTAGGAAGCAACAATGATTGACAATCAGTGTCACATGCTGTTGTCAGCACATTCAGCTTTGTACAGAACAAAGTATTCAATGAGAATATTTCATTCATTCAGATCTAGGATGTGTTATTTGAGTGTTCCCTTTATTTTTTTGAGCAGTGTATAAACAGGATCTAGAAACACCACCACATTCTCTGGGCGTAAGCTCATTTAAGATGGACTGAGGCGAAGCGTCCTGTGGCCCAATGAATCAAAATTTGACATTCTTATTGGAACTAATGGACACTACATCCTCCAGACTAAAGACCTCCCAGCTTGTTATTAGCACACAGTTCAAAAGGCAGCATCCATGATGGTATGGGGGGAGCATTAGTGCACATGGCATGGGTGTCATGCACATCTGTGAAAGCACCATTAATGCTGAATGAAATATACAGGTTTTGGCAACATATGCTGCCATCCAGACAACATCTTTTTCAGGGAAGGCCTTACATATGTCAGCAAGACAATGTTAAACCACATACTGCATCCGTCACAACAGCATGGCTTCGCAAAAAGAAGAGTTTGGGTGCTGAACTGTCCTTCCTGCAGTTCAGAACTTTCGCCAATAGAGAACAGTTGGGGCACAATGAAACAAAAAAATCCAGCAAAGAAGACCCAGGACTGTTTAGCAGCTAGAATTCTACATCAGACAAGAATGGGACAACATTCTTCTCCCAAAACTCCAGCTATTGGCCCCTCACTTCCCAGACGCTTGTAGACTGTTGTTAAAAGAAGAGACGATGCTACACAATGGTAGACAAGGCCCTGTCCCAACTTTTTTGATATGCGTTGCTGCCATTAAGTTCTAAATGAGTTAATGTTTTTCATGAAATGGTAAAATATCTCACTTTAAACATCTATATGTGTGTTCTGTGTTATATTATGAATAAAATATGGGTATATGATATTTGCAAATCATTGCATTCTGTTTTTATGTACATTTATTTACATTTTACACAGCGTCCCAACTTTTTTGGAACTGGGGTTGTACCATATAGGTGCACTTCGTAAATTCAAACAATGTGTCCACTCACCATCCACTCTATTAGACGCTCCTACCTTTTTGCTCCACCTCGTAGATGTAAAGTCAGAGACAGTAGCTCATCTGTCACTTCACAGTTTGTTTGGTCATCCTCTAGTCCTTAATCAGTGGTCACAGGACGCTACCCACAGGACTATTGGCTGGATATTTTTGGTTGGTGGACTGTTCTTGGTCCGGCAGTGAGACTGAGGTTGTTAAAAGCTCCGGTAGCACTGCTGGGTCTGTTTCACTCATATCAGCGCAACACGCACTAACACACCACCAACACGCCACTGTTACTGTAGTGCTGAGAATGATCCACCACCCAAATAATACCTGCTCTGTGGTGGTCCTGTGGGGGTTTTGATCATTAAGGAATGGGATAGAGGTGGGATAACAAAGTATGCAGAGAAACAGAAGGACTACAGTTTGTAATTATAGAACTACAAAGTGCACCTATATTGTGAATGGAGCTGATAAAATGGACAGTCAGTATATATACAAGATAACTGTACCTAATAAAGTGCTTGGTGAGTATATGTGCACACACACTCAATTTGCATATGCATACAATCTGGACCTGGAATACACACACTGTCATTTACATACGGAGTTACGGAGTTAGAAATGCTGAAGGAAACACTAAATGCAGTGCATAGAGTTGCATAGAGTTGCCAAAGTCCCTTCATCTACTACTACTACAGTTGCCCACACTAAGATCAAAGCTGTGTAAAATCAGCTATTCTAAGCTACATGTTTAAAATCTCTGACATATTTCTTGGAATTAGGGCGAAAACAGCATTTTTGTGGTAATTCTAAATAAGACCATTTATCCCACCCTTCGTGCTTGGGTCACGGGTCCTGTATCGGCCAGTAAACACATCACATGTGGCAAATATTCTGCTAACGAGAGAGACAAGGTTTCCAAAAATAGCTGGATCATTGTACAAAAATAAATAAATATACATTTAAAGTCGCAATCACAGTTTGGAAAAGCTAACTTTGTGTAAATATGTTGTATTCCTGTTGAACACCTTTTAAGTGTTCAAGATAATGGAGACCATTGTTCAGTTGTTCCTAATTATATATTACACTATGTTCTATGCAGCCCTTTTAAAAAATATGAGTGTTCAAGTCCACTGTTGTTATTGTTACACACTTCATTTATTACAGTCCTTCTGACCTTTCCAAACTGTACTATCAGGTTGTTTTTTTCTTTTTTAAATAATGTACAAATATATAAATAATCATTGTAGTTTTGTTCAAAATAAGTGAAGTAATCTGCTACTTTATGCTTGTAATTTGTAATATTTCAGTGCATAGGCCATGTACAAATAATGGCAGGTTTCTTCAGCCTGTGTTTGTTTAATACCTGTGAGGTGGTCTCACAGTGACTAGTTCTGAGACACAGTGTCACTGATGCCATTACCTGCAAGTCACATAGACAAGTCTCAAAGCACTTTGTGGTTCCACTTCAAG
>JAILXH010022575.1:0-10149 GCA_023558415.1 Piaractus mesopotamicus | reverse complement strand
GACAGTGAGTGGACACAGTGTTTAAAAACTCCAGCAGCACTGCTGTGTCTGATCCACTCAGACCAGCGCAACACGCGCTAACACACCACCACCACGTCAGCGTTACTGCAGTGATGAGAATGATCCACCACCCAAATAGTACCTGCTGTGTGGTGGTCCTGTGGGGGTCCTGATCATTGAAGAACAGGGTAACTAAGTCTGCAGAGAAACAGATGGACTACAGTCTGTAACTGTAGAGCTTCAAAGTGCACCTATATGGTCAGTGGAGCTGATAAAATGGACAATGAGTGTAAAAAAACAAGGGTTTAATGTTATGCCTGATGGATATATTATTAAGTAGTTACATCTATTCTGTTTGACCTTGTGTTTGTTAATGTGATGGTGAGGTGGAGATACAGGGAAAAACATTTGAACGTGGTGCAGTGAGAGCTTGTACTGCAGCCCTGTTAGGATTTTATTAGAGGATGGCAGGAAGGCTGCTGTGCTGATATTGGCACTTTTTCTCCTCTCTCCTGTGGGGCATTGTTGGAAACTAATAATCTGACTGTGCAAAGCTCATCCTCCTATGATTTGTTACTGACATGACAGCCAGTGTTTAATTTCTAGTATAATGAATATAACAGCTTGATTGATAGGTTGTCAAGTGAGTTCCTTGGCTGTGTGCTTTCCGTAGTGTCATCAAATTTAACATTTACTGTCAGGATTGAATTCTTATTTTATTAATATTGTTCCTGCGCCAGTGGAATCTGTAATCTGCAATGTTTTTTGGGGCTAGATTATCAGTGAACCAGTCTTTTCATCTACCTTCCTGTAGTACCTGTGTAGAAGAGACACAAATAAATGTTCCTGTTTGTTTGTTTGTTTGTTTGTTTGTTTGTTTTTTATACGAATTAACATTGTAGAAGCTTAAAGTTGTAGGAGCTTGAAGTGGAATTCCACTGATTTTTCTACATTTCTGCATAATTGAGTTGTTGTGATTAGTAGTGGGCGATATACTGGTTCATCCGGATTCTTTTAAGGTATTCGTTTTTTTCATTACCGTTCATAACGGTATGCAAATAAATGCAGATAACGTGACATACAAACAGTGCAAAACACTCTGATTCCCTCACCTCTTGTGTAGTGGGTTGCAGGATTAAGTTAGTCCAGTCTCTTGGGGTTAGACTGGAAAAGCCAGTCTCTTGGGGTTAGCTATTAGCCATTGGCCTAGCATAGAGACCAGCCGGATTTCTGTGTGCACCGCCTATGACGCTCTTCGCTTAGTCAGCTACTTCAGGCGATGCAGCAGTCTTTGCCTGCAAGCTGAGAGGCTCCACAGCGTGATGGTGTGAACGGCTTGTAACATTTACTGAATTCCAGCAGCGTCTGACGCTTGTAGATTAAAGCTCGAGTGTAAGAGACGCACATATGAGACAATTGTCTTTCGGAGAAGCCACTATGGGCTTCACATACACTCGTTTTTTATCTTATTAGGTTTGGAAAGCAATACTGACATCTGCCTATATATTGTTCATTTCTGTTTTCACTATTTTGCCCAATAAAAATATTGTAGATTTACTTCAGTTGTTAAATATGGTTCTTGTTAGAAGTGAAGGGACAACCTGAATAATGGTTCACTTGTAAACAGTATACATAATTACACTATATCGTGATATATATACGATATTTGTTGTGAACCAAATAAAGTGATTTTATCTGAGTCACTCCATTCTAGAGCAATAGTCTCAGAATTGATGATAGAAACCAGACGTCCACCTCTAAAAGCTCCCTCACGCCATATGGAAACTTGTGGGGGATCACCAGAGTGGCGGTGGGAGGAACCCGAGGTTTCATTATCTACAGCGCAAATATAGCCATTTTATTTACTATTCAAAACTACCAGTGAACATACATGTGAGATTTTGTATGTCAGGCTGATAATAATAAAATAGTGATAAAAATATGTTCTTTGCGGTACTATTTTTCCTCATAACGCCCGTTACGTGTATCTGTCCACACTTTTTAGGCTTAACCTCTTATGCTCCAGGGTATATTTTGGTTTGTCCATCTGAATTTACATGACCAAAACTTAAGGCAAATTATTCAGTAACTGCATGAAATAAATGCAAATTTTTATTTAATTTTTTTTTTTTTTTTTTTGGTAAAAGCTCCCCTCAAATGAACAGAAAATGTGTTTTTATGATCACATATTGCTGTATGCTTACAATTTACTGCTGAAAGGCAAAAATCTTAGACGCTCTTTGTATTATTTTATAAAAAAAAAATTTTACACAGCAAGATCACTGAAGAGACGCCATCTGTTTATAGTTTATAGCCCAGATTTGTGGAAAAATGGGTCGACTTTCAGTAGAAAAACAAATGAAGAGACGCCAGCTGTTTAGTTTATAGCCCAGATTTGTGGAAAAATGGGTCGACTTTCAGTAGAAAACAAAAATTGTGAGTTCAGCTTCTTTTTATTATAAGGGTTTAAAATTACATCACCCATCTATTTGACTGGAAAGAAGACAGTTACAGCCTCATACGACCCCCACCTTTTGAATGTAGCTTATAATGAAGAATATGACGAAGTGCGTTTTGCAACCACCGGTGGTTCCAAGGAGCTTAAGAGGCTACACCTTCTCTCAAAACTATCGTCAAACAGTGCACCAGGCATAAGGCAGCTTTGTAACCATTTCATGTAATAACTTTCTGTGAGGCAGCTTTAAGAGGTGGTCGTCTGGTTCCTCTCACAACCACCATGAACAACTCTGACTCTGCAGTTTTCTCTAAAACAGAGCACATCAAACTGCTCTGAATGACTGTTTGCACCTTAAGGATTTAATTCTTGTGGAAATTTTGACAAAAAAAAAAAATCAGTGGAATTCCCCTTTATCAGCGTCTTTGTTTTTGTGCTGCAGGGAATGGACCGGGATGCTTTTGAGAAGAAGTTCAACACTCTGGAGGTGAACTTTCTGCACAGCCAGCAGAGGTTCTGTCAGGAGGTACTGAAGCTGAAGGCAGGACAGAGAGCTGTGGTCAGCAACGGCAGGGTGAGACGCTGCTTCTGGATTAGCTAACACTTTTACACTCTTTTCTGGGCTTTGGATCACCCTCAATATAGGAACCAGTGCACTCATCCCCTTAAAAAAAATCTGTCTATGGTTACTCGGCCTTTATTATTGGCAGAACGTTGCATTCCATCATACATACTTCTAGAAAGAAACCTACATACTTTGGAGTACTTTTTTATATTTTTACTATTTTTGCTTTTTAGATATTCACATCAAATATGGCTGTGCAATTCAAACACTATTGGTTTAAAGTCCCAACAAGAAAGTGTTTCATATATCTTGAATACAAACACGGAACATGATCGAATACAAACACAAAACATACAGAACAATAATTTACAAAGTTTCTACATATTTGTCCATTTTTTTAACACAGAGTGCCGTGCAAAAGTCAGAGACTAGCCTTTGTTTATTTAATTTCCAGTCATAGGCATCCATTTAATACAAGTTATAAATTTTTTTTGGAGATATTTTTGAGGAGTTTAGACATAAGATAATCCACTTGAATAAGGAAGCAGAAAGTCAAAGGAAAATAAGGGGAAAACCAGGAGTTTCCAAAACTAGAGATCAAAAAATTATTAAAAGCTACAGAGAAAATGTGACTCTTAACAACCACCTGGAAGACCTGGTAGACACCAACATTGTCCCCCTCCTCTTCAGATTTGAAAACGTCCACAGGTGCTTCTGGCCATCCTTCCACTGTGAGAAGACGACTCAGCGCTATGGGTCTGAAAGGATGTGTGACCACCCCAGAGTCCTGACCTCAGCATTACTGAATGTGTTTGGGATTACTTGGATCATGAAAAACAGAAAATGCTAAACTAAAATGCTAAGGTTTAGCATTTTTTGGTAATGCGCGGACACAAACACTGAAAAAAATGAAAAAATTTATATTATTTTTAGTTGTTAAGGCTTCCGTATATTTGTCTGTTAAATAAGTGTCTTAAATAAGGAAGTTATTGGCTGTTTTGACTGGAAATGAAATAAATGATGCACAGCTCTCCATACAGCTCCTTAAATGCTTAATGTTAGATACAATATCAGCTGCTTGTGTATCGACATTCTTTGCGGTTTTACGTTACTTGACACTCTCTCAATCAAGCGCTTACAAGATAGTACACCATTTATCGTGTTTTTAATCCACACTGCACATGCCTCATCTGATACCCAACCGCATAAAAGAAGACTCAGGGTTTGAATGTCCTCTCTGACGTTCCTGTTTAATTCATGGCCACTGAAGCTCACAAGCTACCAAGTTTGAATTGTGTTGCATACGAACACAGTTTGAACAAAAAGACCAAAGTCTTCACCAGCTGTGCTCCCTATGTGTGGCGACTCACCATTAAAGATGATCTATGGCCCTCCGGCTATGCAGGCTGGCATCTCAATCCTCTCTACCGCTCGCTCAGCATGCGGCTGATTCTGTCGAGGTCACAGGTGAGGCAGCCGCGGCGCTCCGCAGACTGATGCCTCAGCAGCCCCGCCGCTGGCAGACAGGCATGAACAGGCCCCAGCCAGAGACAGCCTGACAACTCCTGTCACTCTCCATTTACAGCATGCCTAAAGCAACACTGCAGCGTGTTTTAGCTTCCGTCTGCACCATCAGTCGATTATCATGGCAGTAATTTGCTTTTTTTGAGCATTTCTCTGTTGATTTTAAAGCGCACTTGTAATAAAAGCCATTGGGCAGTTCCTGAATTGTGTCTGAAGCGAGGAACACCTTTATGAATAATAACTGCAGTTTCAAATTCTGGTTATATAGTTACATATTTCATAGCGATGTAACAGGTCACAAAATTCATAATATGACTGGACGATATATTGTGGTGTCTTGATTTGAGAGATTTTCAGTGCATTTTCAGCAATAAATAAGGAAAAAAAATAAGGAGTGCCTGAAAAGTGTATCTTATGTTAATAACCTTATAAAGTGTAGTTTAAAAATAGATATTTTCATAAGGGTATGTTAGTGTATTAACGCTGCCATTTTCAGTTTAAGCACAATTTTAGAGACTTTAGAACAGCGCAGTTGAGTTTTGATTCAGCTGTGAGCTAAAGCCTTAGACCCAAGCTAATGTACTAACCATGAGCTAAAGCCCTTGACCCAAACTAATGTACTAACCACAAGCTAAAATCTTAGACCCGAGCTAATGTACTAACCACAAGCTAAAATCTTTGACCCAAGCTAATGTACTAACCACAAGCTAAAATCTTTGACCCAAGCTAATGTACTAACCATGACCAAGATAATGTACTAACCATGAGCTAAAGCCCTAGACCCAAGATAATGTACTAACCATGAGCTAAAGCCCTAGACCCAAGCTAATGTACTAACCACAAGCTAAAGCCCTAGACCCAAGATAATGTACTAACCATAAGCTAAAGCCCTAGATGCAAGTTAATGTACTGACCACAAGCTAATCTACAAACCACAAACTAAAGCCCTGGACCCCAGCTAATATACCAACATTGAGCTAAAGCCTTACCCCCAAGCTAATGTACTAACCACAAGCTAAAGCCCTGGACCAAAGGTAATCTGCTAACTGTAGGCTTAAACCCTAGACCCAGCTGATGTATTAACCACAAGCTAAGGCCCCAGACCCAAGCTAATGTACTAACCACTAGCTAAAGCCGTGGACCCAGTATAATGTACTAACCTTGAGCTAAGGCTGAAGCCACGAGCTAATGTACTAACTGTGAGCTAAGGCACTAGACCCAAGCTGATGTACTAACCTCAAGATAAGGCTCTAGTCCCAAGCTAATGTTCTAACCGTGAGCAAAAGCACTAGACCTGAGCTAATGTAATGTACCGCAAGCTAAGGCCCTGCACTCATACTAACACTACTACTCATACTTCACTGTAGTATTCCTTTAAAAAGCAAGTCCACCCAACTGCAAAGCTAACCTTAATGTCCTTCACTAACCTCAATGTCCTCAGGAGGATTCAAGAAACGTTACATTCTTTGAGCTCTTCTGGGCTTTTAAATGTAAATACCTTGTTGTAGTTTTGTTACTGCTAATTATCAATACTCAAGGTGTTTGCAGTTAATGATTTTAGGGCTATGGATGCCAAGACTACACAAAGAGAGATGCCAGCTTTAGGTCTGCGTGGGGGAAAAACTGCAGAAGGGTCCAAAATGGAAACCTGACAGTACATTTTGCTGACAGGCTCCTGCTATGGAGTTTTTTTTTTTTGTTTGTTTTTTAGACCCATATTAGTCCAAGGGCACTATGCATACACAACAATTAAGACAAGAACACATTGCCGTTAAATTCCTGGAGTGGCCTGGAACGTCTCTCGATAAAGCAGTGCTACAGTGGATCTGTAGCTATGCAGAACGGCCATCTGGCAGAAACAGAGAGAGCAGCCAGCATCTCTCTGATTAGCATTAAAAACCGTCTACCACAGCCCTGCATACAGATTACTATCTCTGTCATCTGGAGAGGGGCTGGGAACCAGCTTTTATTGCTGCCGTTGGTGGGAATGAGCTTCTGTTGCTGCTTCTCAAGGACATTTGTTCTTCTGCTGTTGAATCTTAGACAAGAAGCAGAAGGTGATTGTTACTTCTAGCCCAGTCTCTGCCTCAGATGCTTCACCTACAGACGTACAAGGATTTTCTGATGTGCAACGCCATTTCCAGTAAAGTTGGGTGCCGAATGTAATTAAAAATGGGATGCAATGATATACAAATCAAGTAAACCATTTTTTTTGAAGGAAAATACTACAAAGACAACATATTAAATGTTGAAACTGAGAAATTTTATTGTTTTTTGGAAAATATTTGCCCATTTCGAATTTGATGCCAGCAACACGTTCCAAAAAAGGTGGGACAGGGGCATGTTTAGCACTGTGTTTCATCACCTCTTCTTTTAACAACACTCTGTAAGCGAGATTCTTTGACTCTTTTAATGATATTATGTATCGCAGGTGATGAAAAGCAAAAGTTCTTTGATATTTTACGTTGAGAAACGTTATTCTTGAATTGTTGCACTATTTGCCCACATGGTCCTTCACAGAGTGATGAACCTCTCCTCATACTTCTGAAAGACTCAGCCTCTCTGAGATGTTGTTTTTATACCCAATCATGTTACTGACCCGTTGCCAGTTAACAGCAGGTGTTTTTTTAGCATTACACAACTTTACTTTTTTTTTGCCCCTGTCCCAACTTTTTTGGAACTTGTTGTTGGCATCAAATTCAAAATGGGCAAATATTTTTCAAAAAACAGAAAAAATTCTCTATTTTCAATGAAATATAGGGTTTAAATGTTTTGCACATCATTGCATTTTGTTTTTGTTTACATTTTGCACAGCGTCCCAACTTTTTTGGAAATGGGGTTGTATATCGTACACTAAGATGGCAAAGTATCAGAATTTTGTCCGGTTCAGATTTACTATGCACATGTTCGTGTGTACACTTTCCATTTTTTATTAAGCTAGGGGAAGGCAAACAAGCTGTTGCCTGCTCTGGGAGCCATGAGAAATAATGATGTGCCCAGGTACTCAAATACTTGGTGAACCATTCCAGATACCAGTGTTCGAATACTGAAATTAGGGATGTAAATTCCGACTAACTCTGATGATGAACGGATAAATGATTATCTGCAATGAAGGAAAAAACAGACTTTGACTGAAAGTAATACAGGTTCTTAAAGGGTTCTTTAGTAAAGGCAATGATGTATTTAAAACCATGAGTTCTATACAGAATTATTTCTATGTTGAAGGACGAAGCCCTCCAGAGTCTCTTGCGACAGACATAAGTCTGGCTTTCAAGGCTGCTTCTTAGCTGTTTCTTTCATCTATCCTTTGTTAAATTTGATGTTTCCCTGTAGATCCTGGGTCCATTTGCTGAAGAGGAGGAGTTCAGTGTGGACGATTTCCACCTGCTGGAGAAGATCACTCTGAGCAGCTCAGCTGAGAAGATCAAAGCTAAAGTCAAGCAAATGAACTTGACTCCCAAAAAGTATGTAATTTTTTTTCAGTGCTCTGCTACAAATACTTCTGATTATGTTGAAATTCATTAAAAACAATTATTTATTAGTTATTCACAGATAAAGGGGAAAATGTAATTAATGTTAGTGGTCAGAAATTGGGTTTACTGCCAATATTAATTATATTGGAATAATTATAAACTCATATCAAGTAATCTGCTAAAAATGTAAATGTTTATATTAACTAACATGTCCGATATAGCTGTGCTATTGCTATGTAAAATTAATCAGTGGTCAGGGCTAGGGCTGGGACCACATATCAGTGTGTCGATAATTATCGGTTATAAGAAGCCATATTTTCTCCTTTGTAAATCTCTGACTTAGTTTGAAAGGGTCGGGTGGATTTGTCGGCCCCTCTGTATTTATTAATATTCATTATTAACTTATCATTTATTGATAATTTTTCATTGCTTTTCAAAATTGCTTATTGTCCCAGCCCTGGAAACGGCACAGTGATAATTAGGGATCAAAGCACAAAGTGCTGGAGTCCTATTGTAGTTGTTAGGATGTCCACCTTCTTAGGGCGCTATAATATGGAATAATATATAAATTGAGTAAAATATTAAAGTCTTTAGTATGTGTGTTTCGCTAAATTACAGGCAGTCTAACATTCTGATTTATATACATTTTCTGGGACAATAGTGCAATGACAAAAATATATTATTCAATTGATACCGAACCTGGTAAACCTGCTCAGTGCCTAATGTTGAAAAAGGGAGCAAAGATTGGTGGACAAGTGTTAATAAGGGGCGTTAAAACAATAATTCCACATGTTGAACCTGTTTGCAAATTCATCACATTATAAAACAAACATTTTTAATACATAGTCCAAAAATCCAACAGATACTGGTTCAGGGTCTGTCATACTTTGCACATACCAAAGATTAAGTCATTGTACCATTTGCATTTTAAAGCACCCAAATCATTACACATACTTGTGAAAAGTGCTTGGACCCCTGAATTGCCAATTGTGTCTGTATTTATTACCTGTATCGCCCTGGAAATTCCATATCGGTGCATTTCTACTTTAACGTTGTTCAGAATTTGTCTTGCAGAGTGTGCTTCAGCATATGTTTATCAATTCTTACAAATATGAATAGAGCTTGTGGGGAGTGTCAGCAATGAATCAAGTGTGTGTATTTCCTCTCCAGGGCGTGTGATCTCATTATGAAAGTGGATGCTCTGCTCTCCGCCGCTCCCAAAGGAGAAGCCCGGAAGGATATCAGATTTATGAAAGACAAACACAGGTGAATTCCCATCTGATAGTCTTGCTCTTTTCTTTTTCCCTTTTTGTTTCAGCTATATTTATCCTAGATGTGCCAAGCGATGAAGTTTTGGATCATTTGTGTGCTCAGTTTCTTCACTGTGGGTGATGTTTTGTTACTGATTTCTGCCTGTGTCTGCAGTGTTTTGCATCTGGCTCCAAGGGAGGATGAGGTGTTCTATGATGTGGTCGCGGTCGTGGACCCGCTCACTAGAGAAGCTCAGAAATTGGCTCCGCTATTGATTGTAAGTGCCCACAGGGTGTGCGTTTGTGAGTGTTTTTAATGCATTTTTTTCTTAGGCGTTCCTGACTAGAACTAGGAAAACCAGAGGTAATCTAAACAGAGCTAATCTACAAGAGCAGCAAAATGACTTTGTAAAGTGGTTTTCACAAAACTCCATATTTCCTTGTTTAAACTGACTGTGCAAAACCGGCTACAGAGGTTAAGGTTATGCTGCATTTACACTGGTCCGGCGCAGCAATGGCCATGAATGCATCCCCACACCTTGACTGGATACATGAGTGTTATGAAGGCTTTCCCTGTGAAATCCTTTCAAAATGCCCTGCCATTCTGTATTGTGTAATTAATAGGCGTGCATGTAACAATTTACAAAATTCATAATTCATTTAGTGGCTTCTCGATTGGGTACAATTTTCTGTACATCAAAAATAAGGAGTGGCTGAAATGTGAAATATTAATATATTTTGAAATATTACATAATAAACTAAATGTTTTTTTAGAAAATAAGTAGAAATTGTGCACTAAAATTAACAGAGAGTACAAATTTGCATACAAGAGTGGGATGCTTGTATAATTATGACACTTATATAATATATATATATTATATA
>JAILXH010022564.1:41365-52309 GCA_023558415.1 Piaractus mesopotamicus | reverse complement strand
AAAAAAAAAAAACAAAAAAAAAAAAAAAGAAAAAAGAAAATGTAGTACCTCTGTTACATCAAGTGTTCATAGATCTTCATAGTGGCATTTGTGAAAGAAATTTTAGAAAAGAAAAAAAAAAACTTTACATTTATGCAAAATTTTTTTTTTAGGATTTTATCCATTTGGTTTGTCTTCCAGATAGCGATCTCTTGCGACGTTCGCTGGGTGTAAGCTCAAAGTCTTCCTCGGGTATTACATGTGGTTGGGACTCACGTGGAAGCGGCTCTGCTTGGAAATACGGTTGTGGCCAGTTGAGCATGGGAGTAACATTACACTCAAAGTCAACAAAGCAAAAAAAGCAAAAAGAGCATTGTGTTACGTCTGTCAGTGCTGTAATGCCACAACCACTAGACTAAAACCACAGCAGAGACGTAGGAAAAGACATTTGTGAGTTAGAGACACTGATAGAAAGGGTAAGTAAACAGCTCAGCACTTTCTGCTTTTTCCCCCCGTCTTTACTGAAACTACTGAGACATGGGAATATTTAATTTAGCTGAGAATATTCAGAAATAAAGTAAAGCCCTATTGTAGCTGGATGAGTTTTCCCATAAGAGGTTGTGTATGATAATTTATTGGGATTTCATTGCCTGGATGTTTACATTAGCACTACCCCACAGGACACACTCAATAACAATAACAACACTCCGCAAGGCTGTGTCTATTAACAGGTTTTGTTATTCCATTAGTATGAGGTGTGTTAGAATAGGACTACTTACTACTTACTGAGGGAGCTTTGAGTTCAGCCAATTACAGGAAACCATTTACTCTACAATTTTTACTGTCAGACTGCAAAAACTACACACATTGCAGATTCACACTAGATTCAGATTCCTCCACTATTACTACTGTCAAGACTGCAAAATCACTTAAATCACAGCACCTCTCTGGTAAAACTAATCCAGCTCCAACATGGCTGTGATTCCTCATGGAACACAGCTGAGCTACAGCTGGCTGTACGAAAACTATTTTGACTACAAATGATGAGAACAGGATCGTTCTTAAAAGTATATCTGGGCTAGTGTGCATACAAAGTGATTTTTTTCTTTGAAACAAATCTCCAAAATCACTTGTACAAAAAAGGCACATGCTTCAAATCACCCCTGAGCAAAATCTGAGGGTACATCACTTAAGGCACATGGCATAAAAAGAGGCAATCATGTCAATCTCAGCAGACAGCAGGATACAATGCAGAAGCTCACTATTGGTGTTAAAACTACTTTTAGTGGATTTGGGTTCATTTACAAGGCACAATTAGTTTATTTACAGATAAAAAAAACCTTAGGAGTTAACAGGTTAAATGACTGTCATCTTGGCTACAAATCCTCTTGGTTAGTAAGTGTTGTTGTTGTTGCTGTTGTTGTTGTTTGTGTTTTGAATCATGCTCCTCCACCAGCCTGTCTGCTGTTTGGCTTCAAGATGCAAACAGGCCACTATGTTGCTGCCATCACCCGTTGCTTTGGCGGTTTAAGTTGCTGTGAACTGTTGTTAGTACCAGTCCGCTACTTATTTATTTTTCTTTGTCGAACTTGTTTGTTTTTATATTGTTTTCAATAGGTTCGTTAATCATTTCCTTGGTGGTTATCCTCATAGAACACATCAACATGTGCGAGCACAAAGCTCAGAATCAGGCCTTTCTCACGATTTCAGCGTGAAAAGCAGCACAGGCGCTTTAGAATGCTTATGAACCTGAAACAGGTCAAAGAGGGTGTTAGAGTTCACTGAGCTTATAAACTACATCATCAGGCTTTGAAACACGGCAAAAAAGATATTTTGGCTGGTGAAAGCACGTAGGCAATGTATCTAGTATTTATTATTAGATTGCTGTAAGAATACTGAAAAAAAGATTATTCAGGCTATTTCTAGATATTTTAAGTCTTATCAAGTGAAATAATCTTAATGGACATATAATATGAAGGACAGTACAATGATTTCTTTTGAAAAGATCTGATAATATAAGTAACAATGTCTGGAAAAAGTTCAATAATTTAATAACATTCTTATATTCTAACATAGAATGCAACATTTTACATATATTGCCTACATTTAATTCATTTGCCAAAATATTCTTTTTTTCCAGTGTGCACCTGATGGCTGTTTACTATGTTAAAAAACAACATGCTAAAAAACATTCTGTATCGCTGCTGTCATCAGGAAACCACTACTGTAACAATCAGGTAGCTAGCTTTCCATGCACTATGCTAAAACATGCTTTTAATGTTATTAGCAGTGTTTTTTTACATCATGCAACGGGCACATCTATGAAAAAAGTGTACGTACCTCTGTATCCCTGTCCGTTGTAGGGGATACCTACGCACTGAGAGGAGTCACAATATCCCGGTGGGCCAGGTGGGCCCCTAGCTCCTGCGACACCATTACGACCAGGAGGACCACGAGGACCTGGAGCTCCAGAAGGACCTGGGGGGCCTGTTCTAGACTCACCTGGAGGGCCTGAAGGATACAGAGGGAAGCAAAACTCAGAAAACTGCACTGACATCGCTGTTTAAATCTACTACAAGACTTGGCCAGGGCTGAGAGAGAGCTGCTCAGTAAGTCAGCACAGAGAGCGAGAGAAAGAGGTTTAAACCTGGAAGGAGAAAAGAGTTATGCCCTTTTTTTTTTTTAGTTACTATTATGTAACTGTGAAAGCACACTCAGGGTCATACCTTTGGGATGTAAAATAAATCTGACTGGGCTAAAAGACAATAAGAACTGCACCAGAAAAATCGAAAAGGCCCAGACAAAACAAGCTCCTGCTACTGGCCCAAAGTTTTCATTTTGTGTCAGTTTACATTATAATATAAAAAAAATAAATAATAATAATTAAAAAAAATAGGAAATAGGAAAAAATAGGAAAGACCTGTAAGAACTCTGCTGACAGCTATCTGAAGTGATGCGAACAAATCAGGCACGTGTCTAGTGTGTGCGCTTGCATGTGCAAAAGAAAAAAAAAATCCTACCAGGTGGTCCAGGCATGCCTCTCTGTCCTCTCTCTCCAATTCCAGGACTTCCCCTCTCACCCTTCTCTCCAGCTGGGCCTGAATAAAAGGAGTTCACGTTTATACACACATAAATACCACCAGGAGAACAAAGACAAACCTCAAAAAACACAACAAAAAGGAAGCCTTCCCAAAAAGTAAGTAAATAAAATAAAAAAATAACCACATGTGTATGCAAAAAATGCATTGATGAAAAACCTGTGGAAAGCCTGCACTGAGAGAAAAGCCACAGCAGAGTCTCCTAAGCTGTGCAAGGAGAAAAACGTGGGAATCTTCCACGATGCTTGCGTTTCAACTAAAATCAAAGGACTGTAGCATCACCTCTACTGCAGTGTAATAAGTGCACTTATGAATCTTTTTGTATAGAACCTTTCATATTTGTACTGTTCATTTAGTTTATTCTTAGTTCAGTATGACACTGAATTGAATTTTCTTTGTTGTAGCTGCACCGCACTGTTGCTGGGGCAGTGCAGGATTTCGCTGAACTTTGTACATTTTTCTTTCTGTTTAAGATGTGACATTACAATAAATTCAATCTAATCTGAACACGTAGATACTGGGCAGTGCTGCAAGGCCATAGCTCTTGAAGATGTGGGCAGAAGATTTAGAAAATGCCTACAGCCCTTGTCTGTGCTGTTGCAAGCATGTGAAAGTGACAAAATATTACAGAAAAGCTGTTAGATAGAATTATTAATTAGACAGAAAGTACTTTGCCTCAATGTCATACTCTGATTTGATTAATGCAAATAATGCTATTTAATAAATCAAAATCAGTAATAAATATTCATGATTGGTGCATCTCTAACTTTGTTAACTGTAATTTTTGTGCACAATTGATCCGTGAAACTATCTATGATTCACAAGTTCAAGAACAGTGGTGCAAGTAATTTTTTTGCAATACTGTTTTGAAATATTACTCCATATTTGTCCTTTGTGATCTCTAATACTGCCATAATCCCCAAAGTAGTGCCACCTACAAAGTGTGATGTCTCTTCAGTTCAGTAACTCCTGAACTGTACCTACCCACTATATAATGATCATGATCATATTTCATACTTTAGCTTTACCTCAAGTTATTAAATTTATGCATTTGGCCCAAACTAGTTACAATGTTCAGATACAAGGTCAGTGGCCATATAGCAAGGGGTTACTGCTGAGGTTACACAGCAAAGTCCAGTGTTAAATCTACAGGTAGAGTGTTCATTTGTGTCCAGCTACAATAAAATTAAGGCTGTAGTTCGTTATTAAACACTTTAGGTGTTAATTCAACACAAGGGATGAAGGACAGAGCAGCAGGAGCCATCAGGTGGTATCAAGACCTACAATTATATGCAGAAGTGTGAATACCCCCAGTCTTATTACGTTTCTTTTTTGACATAGAACTGGGTTTCAGGGTTCACTGATTACCTTTCTTTCTTGTGCTATATAAATATAAAGGTTAGAAGTGTATCACTGTCTATAGTATAGTGAGACTGGTGTATGAATGATAGCTAACATGAGTGGGTGCTCTATGAAATAGAAAAGAAAGAAAAAACACACCTCTGTCTCCCTGTCGGCCAGGTAATCCTGGGGTTCCTGGGAAGCCGTTTCGGCCTATCCGTCCAGGCTCTCCTTGGGGACCCGGAGAACCAGGCGGCCCCGGGGGACCTGCAGGTCCGGGACTGTTGCTGCGCACCTCATTGGGGATGTGGTTCAGCATGTCATTGAATCGACCCATCTGACCTTAGAGAAGCACAGCAGCCACATATAAACAGTTACTAGAACACAATGGAGAGAGTGAGCAAACGAGTGATTGTGAAATTATAATTAATGCGTACACAAAGTTGAACGTACTTCTGCAAGCACAGCCTGTTTGGCTTTGTGGTAGTGCCGGACAATGCAAAAATGTATCTAAATAAATAAAACTTACTGTTTACTAGCTGTTCGCAGACTTGTCTGGCAATGGAACGCATCATGCCCTGAGAGGCAAGGTCACCCTGCCAGAAATAACACAAGAAGTCCGTTTTGCACTTGTTCAAAAAACCTCTCATGCAATTAAAATGAAATGAGAGCAAATATTGAAGCCATCACTTACTCTTTCACCTTTGTCTCCCTTCAGCCCAGCAATTCCCTGTGTAAATTAAAAACAGATTCGCAGCTTTACATTCGCGCCACCACTTAGAACCCGCAAATCCTGCCAACCCTTAAATCCCCACTAAGCATACTGTCTCGTCTGTCTGCCCTGCAATGGACTGGCAAACTGTCCAGGGTGTTTCCTGCCTTCCGCCCTATGACCACTGGGATGGGCCCCAGCACCCCAACCCAGAAGGATAAGCGGTTTAGAAAATGTGTGCGTGTGTCTGTGCATACTGCATACTGTCTCTCATTGGCTATATTTATGCCCCCAACCACAACATTCATTTCATCTAGAAACTATCCATTCACTTATCAAGAGAAGCATGAGCTCAAGGGGCCGTTGTTTGAACCTTAGCGAGTGAGTTGGTGAAATGTCTGTATTATGCCTGCTGTCTGTCTTTGAGGTGAACAAGACTAAGGAGACTGTTGTATTTCACACAGACTTTTGACAGCATAATCTTATGCTGTGCTGGAATGCAACTAATTTCATCATTGCATACCACAGTGCTACACGTCAAAGCAATGTTTTGCAAGCAAAAGATAATATCCAGTTCAGTAATCATCTGTGTTAACATACCTGGTGCTGTTTTTTTTTTTTAAACTCATGGTTTCAAAGGATGTTGTTGTCATACTTACAGGAACACCATTATCACCAGGATTTCCAGGCTTTCCAGGAGGTCCTTGCATTCCAGGAGATCCAGGGGGTCCCTAAACAAAAAATACACCAGAAGCATTAATTCTCCAAAAATCCATTTATGGAATTTGCAAATGGGTGAAAATTCAACCCAGAATAAGAAAGCAATATGGTGGGGACGGGCAATATGCTCCCGTTATCATGATAAATTACGAATAAATTACATCATCACAAATATTTTTCACTTTTGTATTATAAACAAGACAGAGTTAGACTAATTACACTAACAAGTATATAGTAACTTACATAGTAACAGGCACCTGATTGGATACATTAACAACTTATTTTACTCATTTATTTTTAGCAGTTGTGTGATTTTTGCCAACTTCTTTTTCAAGGAACAAAGTAAAGTGTCCAGGTGAAGCACTTGCTAATACAAATTTTACTGTAAAACTCATATTTGAACTCAGGAATGGACGTGTATGCAGATGCACAAAGGAACATTTAGGAACTATAACCTAATATGTAACCAGAGACAAGTTCCTTGTATGTGCAAATATACTTGGTCAAAAACTTTGATTCTGATTCTGAATTTGCGTGAACGCACCATCGGTCCTGGTGGTCCTCTGGGTCCAGCCGGTCCTTCCTTCCCTGGAGGTCCCTGCATTAAGCACACACACACAATTAGATCCAGATTTCTTTACTAAAGGCTGATCTGCTGTTGTACTGTAGTGCAGTGTAGTGTACTCAGTGGCAAAACTCACTCACCCTCACACCAGAAGGTCCCATAGGGCCAACAGCACCAGCTTTGCCAGGTGGACCCTGAGAGAGAGAAACACAGACTTAGAGCCAGACACTGCACCCCCACTTGCCCTAGACAGCATTAACACAGCTCACCTATCTTTGTCTAAGCAACTCAAAGCAGTTTGTTACACCAGAATTTTCCTTCCGTGCTTAAAATAGTAAATCTTTATTTCTGATTTGCGTTTAAAAGACCTCAGCAGCTTGCTTTCTTCTTTCCCCCCTTTTTTTACCCTTCCCTCATCAATCCTCTCTTGCCTTTGATGCTTTGGCATAAGATTTACAGGCAACATAATATATTCCAGATCCATTTTACTGGCCATTATAAACCTGGACTGCAAACTCTGCAAGTCATTAAATGCATGTTGCTATAGCATCTGCTCCAGTATGCTTCTGCTCACCTGCAAAGCAATGCCCATTTCTGGTCATTAAGACCGTGATTTTAAAGTGGCTCCAACATAACAAATGCTTTCTTCTCCTGCTGCAAAATATAGACAGTTGTGCAATTGCAACAATCTCATTAGCCTCTTCCAGAAAACGGACTTTTGTTTCACTTCTTTGCAGCAACTGTTGAAGATCTTTGTCTTATTTTGCCTTTCATTTTGAGCCTTCAAACTACTGTCTCACTGCTAATCCACAATAATCTATTTAGTCACCTAACCACCCAGGAAACACAAGGGTGGGTGAGACTGGGTGGGGAGAGGTGAGACGGAGTGAGTCTTTGCTTGTTTCATGATGTTTCTTGTCTGGAATGCAATGGTCATAGTAATTTCATACCACCACGATGCATCTTATGCATCTTTCTCAAGCAAAGTCCCATCCAATGGCAAAAAGCGAATGGCAAAAGCACACCTAGCCTGCAGCCAGATTTTATAATTCGCTGTGGAATTTACACACATTTATCTATGAGTACCTGGCGCTTAGCCTCACTAAATATCCACTTATCTGCATGGCAGCGAGCAGCCATCAATGTTATTAATTCATTCCCTAGGCCCACACATGTTCTAAATAAAAACAACCCAACAAAAACTGCAGAAAAGCACCAGGCCAGACACATTACAACAATTAATATTGAGCTCAGCTAATCTGCATTTCAACTCAGATGAAATGTTAGAGCATGATCTAAGCCTATTGTTCACTTCTGCCTCCCTTGAAGCCTCCCCTGCGCAGATACGATCTGAGCTTTGCCATATGGAGCCTGTCCAGAGTAGTAGCAAGGGTCTGTACAATAAGAATTATCCCCTCGTTTCCCTTTCCAAGCCACAAAAAGCTCTTTGAGCCAAAAGAGCACTCACTTTCTGCCCAGGTAGTCCAGCATCACCAGGATCGCCTTTCGGGCCTGGACGGCCCTGTGGAAAAAAATAGAAGAAAAGCTTATAGTAAAAACAAACTAATGCAAGGCTTCATTTCAGTGAGTGGAGGAGGATGTGTACTGTCATGCTGTTGGAAACCCAACACATCAATCAAGGCAGAAAGGCAGGATTTGTGAGAGTGGATTTTTGCTCCATCCTGACTAAAAAAGGACAGAAAAATGAGTGGAAGCAGCTGAAAGGAGGGAGAGAAAAGCCCTATTCAAACTTACACAACTGAGTTTAGGATTAGATGCTTTAAAAGTTCTCTGATTTTAAGTGCAAATGTCCACAGACATGGAAGAATGCAGGATGCTGAACCTGTTGCCATAATTACTGTGTAACTACAGTTCCTGGGAAAATAAACGGTCGGAATAATCCCTGTTCAGTGCACAGAGGCACTCAGAGATTTACGGCTGGCTACTGAGAACTGGCGGAGCGCAGAGACAGCGGATAGAGAAGGAGATATTAAGCAGGAACAGTGAGGAGGGGGACTTACAGCCTCTCCTGGAATGGAGAGTCCACTGGGGCCCTGAGGTCCGGGAAGACCCATTGGTCCTGGTGGTCCTATATCGCCACGAGGCCCAACTGGACCCTACAGAAACACACGAGAAAGGTGTTAGCCATTTAGATCAGATAAGGTTAGATTCCGCCATAGTCAAAATTTGTCTTTGGGTTCTCTATAGATGCATGTACAAGACAACCTATAACAAATAAATAAATAAGACACAAACACACTTTAAAACCACACACAAGAATAAGCATCATGGCAACTGATCAGCATCATAGGGTACAAAAAAAAACAAACAACAAAAAAAAACAAAAAACACCCTAGAACCCCCAACTATAGCTATTTAATGCTTGAATAGCTTGTGGGACAAAAGACTTTTTATGTTCTTGTTGGCATTAGGGACCCTAAAGTGTCTACGACAAGGAAGCATCATAAACTCAGATTAAACAAGGTGAGAAAATTGTTTAATATACTTTTTGCTTTCCTTTGCTATCAAAACTCAGTAATCCAGTTTCATTAAAATTGGCAATAACCACCACACCTCACTAAATGATAAGGAAAAGCCACATGTGCAAACATTAGTCAGGCTAAAAGGCTATACTGAGAGAAAATCATGGGGTACATGGTACTTACAGATGGGCCGGACTCTCCTCTTTCACCTCGAAGCCCCTTGCTACCAGGTGCACCCTGGAAAAAAGAAAGTGTTTGGACAAATTACAGAGAGAATTCTTCGGCTATCTGCTCATATAACTAACAACCACCTGTCTGTGATCATGAATGAATGACTGAATGAAGTGACTTGTGCACATGGTAAGTACAACATGTCTTTCAGAAAAACATTTGTGAAATTACTGTAGTTTGGGACATAGTATGTGTCTAATGGACAGCTTGTCTGAATTAGCTGATAACACCCAACACAATTTAAGGAATTGGTACATTTCAATCTACATACTGTCTACATACTGTCAACATGGATTGTCTTGATGTTCTCTTAAATCATTATTGTAGGATTCACACTTCAATTCCTCACTCTCTTAACTATATAACATGCCTAGTAGTTTCATAATAGTAACCGAACAATTCATAGTAGTGAAAAATAAACTCCTCCAAAGAGGACCACAAACGCCTCTTACCACAGGTCCCATCGGTCCAGGAGGTCCTGAGCTGTCAGAGGTGCATGTGCAGGCATTGGGAAGAGGTGGACACTTGGCCTCATCTCTCTGGAAGATGAAGAGGGAGTAAGAGAGAGTTTAGTGAAGATGTTTGAGAGTCTGCATACATAAGAGTAGGATTCTCTCTATAGCCTTGAGGGGAAATCTTATTCACACCCACAAACCCAGGATTGACTCTTTCTCACCGTGGAGAGCAAAGTACAATCTCCCGTGGTCAACCCTCTACGATCAACATAAAAAAGGGGGACTATTTCTGCAGTTTAATCTACTCTGTGCCACTAATAACGTAATGTCTCCTCATATTCTGGCAGCTTTCAATAAAACATATACTCGGATTAAAAAATCCGGTCTCTGTGCCAGGCTCTGCGAACGGGCGGAAAAACAAATTATATGGACCACCAACATCCAGCCATTCAGGATATTGGCTACTGAGTTTCAAAACTTTTGCCAAAAGATTAAGATTGCCTTTAATGCCAAGAATGTGTAAAAGAGGTGTGGCTTCAGAACTCCAGTAGGAGTTAATATAATATTGGTTTGATTGATTTGCTATTTATAATAGGAAAGAAAATCAACAGTGGTAATATTAATGGCCACAGAAAAACAACTGTCAAACTGCCATTTCTTAGAATGTATTGGTGCTGTTCCTCAAATGAAGAGAGAGAATGTTCTGAAGGTAGTGAAGAGATTTAGTGTAGACATGGGAAAACAAAAGTTCAAGCATTCAACTAAGCAAAAATGACACTTACACACATTAAAAAAGTTTTTTTTTTACAGAGCAAAGCCTGTTACCGATGACAGCATCAGTGCCCACAGGGCAGGCTGGACTGGATTAAGCACAAACTTTGTGATGTGCAGGCAGAGTTCTTGCTGACAGCCTTCTGACAGGGTGGCACTGGTGTGTGATTCATGTGGTGCTGCTACAAGCAGCCCTTTTTTAGGCTGTCATGAGAGGACTTATGCAGTTTCCCCAGAGTGATGAGGTACTAGGCTACACTATTAAGCCTCATCATAGAGGGAATACAGCAAATCAGGAGACAGAAGAGAGGAAAAACAGCAAATCAGTGACACTCTCATTGACCATGGGCTGTTTTGAAGCTGCAGCTGGACTGTTTAAACACTGTTTTTGTCCTTCAACTTTCAGGAACCCCTAATCACAACCAAAAGTGCAATTTCATGTTCCTTCAAAAGCAAGCATTTGCAAAGTTTGCTCTAAGAGCTGAGAAAAAAAAGAACAGTACAGCTGTCCTTTAATAGATGCACACCCTGCATGGCAACCTTTACTTTCTTCTTGCAAAGAAGATGATTCAAAACATTTAAAGCAGTC
>JAILXH010022564.1:15022-32425 GCA_023558415.1 Piaractus mesopotamicus | reverse complement strand
GAGAGAGAGAGAGAGAGAGAGAGAGAGAGAGAGAGAAAGATTCAGATAGGCCTCCAACTTCTTATTAGACTCAGTGTCACGCAAAGCTCCTCAAACCAGAACCAGCACAAAAGCACTTATCAGTCAAACAACGCTGAAATACTGCATCACAAACAACAACATACAACTTGGACCGAGGAGCGAGAGAAGACCAAGGCTCCTTACTGAGAGGGGCTACAGGCTTAAAGCATGACTTTAGCCTGTACTGAGAGGGGCAACAGACTTAAAACCTGGAGCCCATTAAGTACCACTTACTGTGATGGAAGCAGGACTAAACCAAATGGAAGAACAGGAAGAATGGGGAAAAAAATGAAAACAAAGAATGAAAGGACACAGCAGATGGGTGTCTTTTATCTTTTCCAATTAATCATTAGAATTTGCATTTTTTGCCACTAATAACAAAAAGCATGTTGTAATTTTATATTATTTCTCACTTATACCACATTGAACCAAGCAAAGAAAGTCTAACATACATTTTAACATATTGCTTTTGTATTCATAAGAAAATAGATCATGCTTTACTGTGACTTCAGTTTCATGAAAAGTTATTCCTGTGTGAATAGTCTTGTTTTTTGAAAATAAAATAATTTTTGTTATTTTTTTCATATGGAAAAAGGTTAGAAGTGTTGACTCTAACTTGAAATTAAAGGTAAATGTAATTCATTGCCTTTTTTGGCTATATTATGCAAATGTAATTGCATAAATAATTACATAATTAAGTAAAGAATGACATTTATATAGTATAGCAAAATAACAGTAATAACTCTAGCCCTCTGTGGGCTAATGGCATCCAAACTACTCCGCTCCTTAGGATTACTTGATTTGAAGTACTGTGGTCAGACTTACGGTCAATGGTGACGCCAACCTCAGGTTTGTGGTTCTTGTCTGAGACTTGCCAGATATCAAAGGCCTCTTTTGGTGAGTCGGGAAGAAGTCGGAACATCAGGATGATGGTGTAAGCTGCGGGCAGACCATCAGGATGGATGTCTCTGTTGAACCCAAAACTAGAGTTAAAAATGCAGCTTAATAAATAACTACTGACACCTGATAAGGCCTAAGCTGCTAGGAGCCTGTTTTCACATTAGGCTAATGGCACTGTATGCACAAGTTCCCAGTGGGGGTTTGGAAATCGAACCTGGCATGTCAGAGCAACTGGATATAACTGATGCTGGAGTGTGTATGGTAAAAAGATCATAGAACCGTGGATTATGACGCTTTTTGGAACATGTGGCTGAACAGGGGCCCAAAACTGCAGCCTTCAGGAAAACAGAGCTCCAGGGCAGGTCATATTCTTTTACAAATGTCATGACCTGTCAGGATAGCCCATGGCAATCGACTTAACAGCGTGTTGTAAATCTGCTGACCCAGTTTAGGCGACAGTGGGGTCTAAGTGTCTGGCTACGAGAAGCTAGGCAAGACGCATCATGTTGAGTGCAAAGCAACAAAACTCAAAAAGCTCCATAACTCTCTAACTGCATACTTTCCACAACAAATTGTGTTTACACATTAAAGAACATTCAGATGCAATACAAATTGCTGGAACATGATCATTAAACACAGTTAATCACATTTTTTTCCATAATTGCCTTAATCTAGGTGAAGTTCCTATGAATGCTGTCCATTACTTCAAATTAGGATTATTATTCAGCAATTAGATTAATTTCATGGTCAGCTAAGGACATGTAAAGAAAATTCCCATTTCTATGCTAAAACTGTCTGAACACACTGCAACTAGCATGAACTTTTGGGCAAAAAAATGCATTTAATAGATAACAGTATGCTAAAAAGCAAGTCTATTTGAGATTACCTAGCAACTCAATGCTGTTTAAGAAACGTTTTGGGTGATTTAGACATACCGTTGGACAAAGCAAATTAGATATGAGCTATGGTATAAGGTGGCTATTTTAGCCCTGTAGCTTTGTAGCTCCAGTGCAAAACTGAAGAAGTAAACTTTGGACACCAAACATGTCTAGGCTGGTTGGCTATGTTTGGGGTAAGCAGGGAAAAGATTTTTTGCCAAACCATAGCTTTAAATGCAGGGGCAACTGGAGACTCAATGATATGATAAAACACAGAGGGGTTCAGAGGACTTACACTGAGGGCTGACTGAGGAATGCATCTTTGTGCAGCCTGTAGGCTGTATAGCTGTTAAAGGAACCTGGCTCCATGGACACTCCCTTGGTAGCAGCATACGTTCTTTCAGTCAGATTGAAAGCCTCCAGCATTCTGAAACCTGAGAGGACACATTAACGCTTCATTTAATCTGGATAGTCCTCTAAAACAGGGGTCTCAAACTCCTGCCTGGGTCCAGCAGTTTGGTAATTTAACTGTTGAAACACACCCACTAAACCAGGTAGTTAACAGATGAGCTGAATCAGATGTGTTTGAGCAAAGAAATCACCTCTGTGCTGGATTTTTTGAGACTCCTGCTCTAAAGATTATTTAAAGATGCTAAAAGTGTTACTACCTACATGGTGACACTGTGTCGATTCTAAACAGAGCTGTGGTTAAGACCATGGTTAGGTTTAGGTTAACTTTAACTAGCTAATTAGAGCTATGAGGCTAAAAACCAAAGGAAGTCTCATTCCATTTTACATCGCTTTGTACCTCCAGTGCCACAAAGAAACTACAGTGGACTATACATGAAGAAGTGAATTACGGAGATAGATGTACAGTAAAAATCAGCAGAAAAGACTTGACTGGGGTGGATACTTGATTATATTTACCCGGTGATGTGAAGCCGTTCACGTAGATCAAAGGACAGGCTGTGAAAAGACAGAGCATACAGAGATCTTATAAACTGAGCAAAAAGAAACCAAAAAAAAACTGACCTGCCTCAAATAAAACCTTGTATATATATAAACTTTATGTTCCCACTGTCAAACCTCCAAAACTGAAATATCAACATCATCTTAAAAGCACAATTAAAATATGGTAAAAATTGACCCTGATGTCTGATACTAAGCATTAACTATGACTAATTTACTGGGTTAATTTTCATTGTTTCCTGGTTTCCACAAGAGACTAAAAAGTGTACCACCGATTCAGTTTTACCCCAGTTTTACACCCTTAATACACGCTGACATTGAAAAGCATCTGTAACAAGACAGTATGATTGGTACTTACAGGATGACGCAGTCTCACAGATGAAGGTGACCAGATTTTCCTGTATTGTGGAAAAGGCATCAAAATCATCCACAACGAAGATGTGCCGCTCACTTGGCTTGCTTCCAATGTTCTGGAGCTCGGCAAAGTCCACATCAGCCACACCAATCACGAACACACTATAACCTGAAATGGGAGAACACGTCTAAGTTAATGTTCAATTTACAAGCTTTACTGCTCAGTTTCGCTTAGGACCAATATCTATCATATCTATCACAGCACCCACATGAGCACCTTTTTGAAATCTATATGTGACAGTAGATGATGATCACAATGAAGTATGATGTTAAAACACAGCTGTAGTCTTTTCCTATTTGTGAGTGCATTTTGATGGTAGTGGTATCTTGGTAGTCTGAGAATCTCACTGAAGGGCTCTGAGCTATGGCTGAAGAAATCATAGGTCTGATGAGAGTGGCTACTATTCTTTCCTTGATCAAGGCACCTGATCCCAATTTGCTTCTAAGCGAATATACTTGTACTTGATAATATAGTGATTTTGGACAAAACTTCAACAAAATGTGAGTGCCTTACCAGCATGTTGCAGCTTGGCAGCGTTTTTCTTCACCTCGTCCTGAGAGCGTCCGTCAGTAACCGCAACCACAACCTTGGGGACATTTCTCCTCATTCCATTGTCTGACGCAAACACTTTTTCTTGTACGTGTTTCAAAGCAATGCCTGGATACCAAATACCCAGAGACAAACTGTTAGAGGGTAGTACGAGTTACTTGTTTTGTTATGTTTTATGAGATTTATGAGATTATAAACTAAGACTTTAGAGAGAATATTTTGTCGCTACCTTGATAAGCCAGGATTTTAAGTTCTTAAAGATGCTAGCTAGTAAAATTAGCAATCTGAGAGGATTCCAGTGAACCAAAAGGTCAAAACAAACAAACAAACCAACACTGACAATGTTCATTATAGTGAGATTATAGCTATAATCTAGACCATATGTAATGCTGAAAGTTATTTTTGTTACTTAACGGGTACTACAGTCAATGGCTCTGATTTTTGCCAATTTAGAGAAAGAGATTAGCACTTTCTCTTGTCGCTATGCCAGAATTTTTTTAAATCAATACCTTTTACTGTACCACAAAATCAAGTATTTTCCCTCCTCATATAAAGTTACCATCCATGAAACGTTACCTTGGTGATTTATGGGAAGTGAGTATGGAATATGATGTTTTTGCTGGGAAAGTGTCTTAATGGCTGTTTGGGAAATACAACACCTGTCTTTGTGTTTCCTCCTTTGTAGTGGATTAACTGAGTGGCTGCCAGTGCAGTGCCCTTGTCATCGTAAGTGTTCAGCTTGTACTCTGTCTTGGCATCGTCGCTGTACTGCACAAAAGAAACCTGTGCCCCAAACACAGGGAGAGAATCAGACACCATAAATTCAAACTCATTTAACCCCTACAAGTTTCAGTTAATGCCAGTGATAACAAAAGTATGTTTTCATTTTATATTAATTATTTGCAACTTATAGTCATATGTGAAAAGTGCAGACTTTAAACAATCAATCCATACCACATTGGTGTTTGTAAGTAAAAGAAGATATATTTTTGTCATATTGTTTGGGTAACTTTTTGACATTGAAAACAAACGAGTTACAGAATGTAACTCAAATGTAAATGTAATTCATTATGTAACTATGTCATAATTTGTGTAATTATGTAATCACATAATTAATAAAGCAGAAAAAATAATAACTCTAAGCATTAAACAAAATAGAAGTAAAAAGGGTTCTTAAACACATTCTAAGTTAAACGTGTTCAAGAAGTATTTGGTTGAAGGTTCTCTTTGTACTGTTTTAAGCTGAATGGCTCATGGTAAATTCAGTGAGGTCCCATACCTGCATTCCTGATGGGCCAATAACATCAAAAGCTCCTATGATACTGAAGATAAACTGCAGCACTTTGTTGAAGCTTTCTTCGCCAATACTCCACGAGCCATCAATGAGGAACACCACATCTGCCTTGGCACCTTTGCAGACTGAGGCAGAAAAACAACAGATTTAAGTGCCATGACTTCCCCCTCAGGCTTCCTCATGAAGACCAGTGTAAAGCACGGGCTTCTAATTAGAGTCAGCCAGTCAACAAAAGTTGTGAGGGAAAAAAAAGACCTTCAGAATTACACAAACAAAACCACTGACATAATGAACCTATACGTTGCAATTACTGCTTTAATTGATCACACTTTCCTGTGAAGATAAACAAAAGCGGGGGGAACATTTGGTGACCAGAAGGACTGGGAATGAGCTGAATTTAATGGCTTTTTTTCACTCAAAGGAGAGCTTGGCAAAATTTTAAGATAATGTTTGCCTGATGCATTGCGGCATAGTTCAGCATACTCAGCTTCCCTTTCACACTCTCCAGAAAGCACATTTTCAGATTTTTGATCTCTTCCAAGGTCACACTGCTTCTCTAGTCTCACTCAACACCTTAAAACGAAGAAAGTGTACATGAAAAGGAAACATTCATGACCTTTAACATGTGGCCACTATGGAAAGATTCACATTCAGTAAGGAAAATGAATTTAAAGAGAGTCCAAGGTAGAGTTGGTGTCCATCCAGTTTTGGTGGAAAAAAAAATACTTGGAGTTCCACATTTATTAGACTGAGCTATCCAGCATGTTAAACTGATTTGACCAAATCTTTGTCCAAGATCCTTTAACTGTGTTTTTTTCAGGCCTGTAGATAAACGCTCTCTCTCTAGCCACTTTATATATCAGTCACTTACTGTAATCTTTTAATTGTCAATCATTCCAGACGTAAAAGTAGCAGTCACATATCTCAGAAGCCAACTACTTCTTTAGCTCCTACTTTCACGCTGGCCCAATCACAATGACTGAGTCACTGGACTATCAAAGTATGCCACATCTACAACACTGCATTTGAGTCTAGCCACTGCATCTGGGCGTGCATTTGGGTATCTTTTTTCAGACTGCATACATGCTACAGAGATATTCGATCCTAGCATATTTATCCTCCTGACCTGATGTTCCAATCAGCCATATGGCAAATCGACACACTTGCAGGCAACAGATGCCAGGTGTAGACAGGGCCCTAATAGGGAAAGCAATCAGGTTTGACATTCTAGTGTAAAGCAGAAGTCTCCCATAAACTTCAACCCAAGTTCTAACGGTTCCCTCTGTTTACTCACTCTTACATCACATTGTATACCTCAAGTATAGACTGAAGATGTGGTTCTCACTTGCAGATGTTATATTATACACTTTCCAAACTGTTCCTCGTGATTTAATTCTGAGGTTGAATAGAGGTGTGGGTCCATAAATTATGGAATATATATAACAAGTTTTTGACTTGTTCCAAAATCTAAATCTATTCCAATACTGTACATTTCGGAAAACACTTACCTGCCCAGCCAGGAGGAATGGTGGGAGGGGGTGGAGGAGTTGGGGGAAGAGTTGGCACTGGCGTTGGCTTGACCACTGTAAGAGACACAGCCAGTTAGACAGGCATTCACCAGGATGTTAAACCTGATGACTCATACGAGCTAATGTTGCTACAGAAACAGAGCTTACATGTGCGCTCGTTTTTGCTGACTCCAGGCCCTTCCAGGTTGGGAGTCTGTACAAACACAGTGGCACTGTACAGCGAGTCTGGACTAAGGCCTTCGAAGCAGTAATGACTCTGAGCTGCTGTGATGGTGACCTCCTGCTGCCCTTTGGCTGCAGCTGCAACAACAATTGGACAATTGGAATATGGAATTTTTGGGCCAGTAATGAAAACAGATACTAAATGACTGATACCATTAATACCAATAACGGATAAACTTAGTTTTGCTCCATTGAAAAAAAACAAAAGACTGTAATGCATAGACTACATAAGGTGGGGTAAGCATAAAATAGTGATAATTAATAGTAATAAATAAGTGATAATGTTAGTTGCATTATATTCTTTTGGCTACACTGATCACTGGAATGACAAGTTTTCAAATGATTTATTAGACTTAACTAGATAAAAATAGGGCACCAAGTTATTGAATGTAAATATAGACTGTAATCTTCATTTCAGACCAATATTAGTGAATAATATTTTGCTTGCTGATATATCATGCACCCCTAAATAAAACACAACCACCAGGACGAGACTACAGCTGAATACCGCCGCATGCTACTCTGGTGCACATCTAATGCCACATGTTCTATTGAGCCAAAGTAATCCTAACCCTTCTCTTTGGTTTAATTCTTTAAACTCCAAGTCTTTTTCAGGAAAACACCAAGCAACAGCTGATTAAGACTCAGACCTTGTCCATTTTTTATTAATCCAAGACCTTTGCGGTGAACTAATTTCCTCTTTCTCACAGCCCTCTTGGCATGATTTGTTGTGTTTCGGTGAAACTGCTAGCACATTGTTTACTTCTCGGAAACTTGGCGAAAGGGACCCTGGCTGTCAGGCTAATAACTACCACGAACACTTATAGATACTCCAACATCCTGTCTTTAACAGCCACCTTTAATCTATGTGTGAATATAAACCAGATGGATTTAAGAAAAAAGAAAGAATTCAAATGTTCTCACTCATTCGGATTAGTTGAAGGTTGGCGATTGAGTGTATTTTGTGTTCTATAGCCAGCTACAGAGAATAAATAAAGATTAATAGTCAGTCTAGACTTAGTCAGAGCCACTCATCTGTTGTCATTCCAGACGTCTGATGAACACACAGCAATGGGCTGTTTAAGTTTCTATAGCAACGATCAAAAAAAACTTCATCTACTTACACATACAAACAAAGAGGAAGGAAGAGGTAAATTAAAATTAACAGAAAATGACCAGAACTCATGCAGAATTAGGCTATGTGACTCACGATCCAGAGGGTTCAGTTTGATCCTGTAAGAAGTTGCAGCTCGATGAGGTGACCACCTGATGCAGAATTTGTCATGATCGACATTGTAAGTTTCTAGGTTGGTTACATTGAGGTATACTGCACAGGAGAAAGCAAAAGAAATAGTCAGTAGCTGAACACTGTCACTCCACAAAGGAGAACAGGGATAAAGTGTATGAGTCATTCCACTGTTACACTTCCATTTATAATTATTCATGGCAAATTCATTGGCAAATTCAAAGCGACTTATAAGTGAGGCAAAGCGCAGGACACCCCCCACACCTTAGTGTAAATGCTGCAAAGCTATGTTTCTAGGATGTTACCATAATAATGACAAAGTTGCCCAAGAATAACTTCTGAATTTACTTTAAATATTTACAGCATGGTAAATGTACCTGCTGTACTGTTGTTCAAAAGCCATTGTTACTCCAATTGTAAAAACAGATGCAATTGTGCAAATTCCATGCCAAAAGCCTGATTTGGATTTTAACATCTTATGAGACCCCTCAGCAACCAGCTTATTTACCAGTTTATTTACCAATTCTTCACTATTATCTCGGTATTTATTATGTATACAGTAGTGTGGAAAAGTTTTAGGCGCCTAATTTAAGAAATATATATATATATATTTTTTTTTGTCAGCAACACTTATTCGCTTAGAAAAGCACTAATTCTAACCTCTCTTTCTGGCAGCCCAGTATTATTTTTATTTATTTGCATTTATTTTGAGGATATATGGTGATTTTAAAGGCAAAACACACATATTGTCAAGATGAATGGTCTTAAATAATGTGCTTAGGTGCCTATGACTTTTGCACAGTATTGTATGTTACTGCATATTTCATAGTAAAATAATAAGCCTGAATAATAAGCCTGGAGAATAAGGGCTTAACTAACACAAAGCAATACATGAAAGAAACGATCAGACACGTACGTGTTGTTCCCTGTCCTGTTAGTGCTCCACTCAGCCCGCCGTCGTACTGAGCATACACTTTTACATCATACGTCGTGCCAGGGAACAGGTTGTGAAGAGTGTAGGAGGTAACATCGCCAACAAACACTTCCAACGACTCGTCTTTATCTAAGCAATGAATATCACCAAAGTTGTAAACAGCACATAAAAAATAACAAATCTGTATTGTATGACAGAGAAAAACTTCTGACAGCACAACGAATAATTTTATCACAATCATTTAGGAAATGATTTAGTACATCATTAAATATCAAATTTCACAGCGATTTGGTTTGATTACTTGATTTTGATTTGATTACTTTGGTATGTGTCAAAACACACTGAATACACATGTAACTAGAGAAACTATTTACACAGTAGCAGAATATAGACAATAAAATCAATACACCAAGCTTCTTTTTGGATTTTCAAATTTGAAGGTAATTTTATTTTTGGCCAAAAAATTTGCCCATCCTGAATATTATTATTATAGATTTTAAGCAATTCTAAAAAAACATTCCAAAAGTGATGTATCAATGTATCAATATATCAATGTATTTTCACACATATTTTTACACTATAAATAGGATAAGGCTTGTATGTACCTGTGGGCTGATAGACAAGCTTGTAGCCCATCACTGGAGCTGGAGCAGGATCCCAGGCCACACGGAAGCGGGTGTACCACTCATCAGAGATACGTAGGTTTCTGGGCTCCAATAGGCCAACTGTGGATACACAAACTGGATGACCCTTTCTACCAGTTACTCTGCAAAAGCAAACTAAGGCATGACTCATTTCCAAAGTGCTAAGGCAATCCTAATTGACATGACACAGCCTGGGCCGCTACTGAATGCCCCCCATGATTTTCCTTTCCTATGTTTATGTTGCCATTATGAGTAATGTGCACATTTATTTTGGGTTTATTTTGCTGTGGTTTTGCTGAGGCAGCTGGGTAGTGGGTAGGTCAACAGACAGCATTTCTGGAGCCTAGCCCATGTTAACTGCCAGGCACAGTACCAAAAAATATACAATGGAATACTCACTCAGAATGCCGGCTACCAATCAAAGAGTGGACTGTGCACTACCAATAACCAATTTCAAAAACCTTTAGATATGTGCATAACACACATTCATAAACATGAAACCAACCAATGCTGAGAAATGGCTTAGATACTCTGAACACAAGATCTAATGTGACTGAAAAGACTGTGAAGTGCATATAAACAACACTCTGATAAAAGCAATTTTACTCAAAAATCTTAGTGTTTTGTGTGGCATTTACGTGTTCTTCCATTTCCAACGAGAGAGCCTCCTGCTCCGTCCGCATAGATTGCCTGCACTGTGATGTTGTAGGGGGTGTCAGGGAGCAGATTTTGGAGGATGGCATTGTTTCTGTTTCCTGGAACAACAGCCTTTGATAAAATCAACAGACATATCAATTAATATTTCACCTAATGATTGTAGGATCAAAATAGAACAATAATGTCAAACAGCTATGGGTGATACGTAGCCTCCTACACAAGGTCCAAAGTTCAAATTTCAAAGCTTAAGTCAAGGAAACTATAACAGAACGACGTGGTCCTGGTTTGACACAAGCTTAATAATGATTACCCTCAACATTCACTGAAAATAAATCAGTTAATTTCCCTTTTTAACCAGAACTTCAAACAGGTGCTGGAAGAGCACGTATGACATAAGACTAGCTGGTAATTTACCTAGTAAGGGCTAGCCTCTGCCCACACTCCCACAGCAGTACCACCGATGACAGTAAATACTTTTCTAACCACATTAATTCACTGTATTGGCCAAGTCCACAAATGGCTGAAGTTGGACAAATAAACATTATTAATGCTTCTTAATGTCAATGGACAATTCGTATAGACACTTGTGAAACTGAAACAGAGGAGAAAGATTACTTTATATGAATACTCACGAACTGAAAATGCATGACTACTCACAAATTCAGCGTCTGATGGTGTAAAGCATTATTTTCCAACCATGGTCCTGGTGCACTCATGCCCTGAATGTTTTAGTGTTTTCCCTGCTCTAATGCTCCTGATACAACCAATGAGCTCATTCATAAGTTGGGAAACACATTGTACGTATTCACATTGCACGTGGCATATTGTACGTGAATACTTACAAACTCAGTGATTGGGTCTCCGGTGATTGGAGCATATGAAATCTTGTACTGCTGTACAGGTCCCTCAGCATGGTCCCAGGCAATACTGAGAGTGCTGGTGGTGGCATCAAACACACGCATGTTCCTGGGTCCAGCCCGTGGCACTGAAACAGCCACATCACTTACTGTTAATGGGCTATATGAACTAAGATTGGGGCTAAAACAACTAATAAACAAAATGAATTATGATGACAGGTGATGCCAAATAAGTGCTTTATATATGCAGTCACATCTAAAGGCTGCAATAGACTACAGGAAGTGCAGGGCAATGTAAACTGCTAGACAAACAGACAAAACTTTGAGTAATGATGGGGAAAACTGGAAAGAGCCCCCTAACGACATAATGGTCTGAACAGTTGACTAATCAAATAATAATCAAAATCTAAATTAATAATCCCTAGTTGCAGCCCTAACTGAGATGCACACACAGGCACACACACACACACACAGGACCTCAGATGTGGCAAAATGACAGTTCCATCATGCATTCCAGTGCGTCCTCATAAGTGTTAGTGAAAGTGTTTACATTCAGTGTAACCAATGTGATGGTAAAGATTTAGCTCACATGTTTTTCCGTTTCCTTTGATTTGTGGTCCATCTCCATCTGCGTACACCGCCAAGACATTTACAGAGTACGGCGTGTCAGGGATTAGCTGATCCAGGAATGCATTGTTGATGTTGCCTGGAACCAAAACCTGCATAGAGTATCATCATCCAGATAACATGCAGATGAGCATGGTTAAAAGTGTGTCTTACTTTACTCAATCAGTTCTGCAACCTTCACTAATCTGGCAACACAAATATACATAATGACCTCACTGTTAAACCCCTGTTTAGATTAGCAGAGTAAGATATCATTTCTAAATAGATGTGTAATGCAAACAAAAGCTCTCATGGGTTAAATGCTAAATAAATACTTTCTCCTCTACATAACTGTCTGGAGCTTGCTGCCATCTGAGGAGGTCCACCTCCTGCACAAGACTAAACACATCCCAAGCTAGCATTAAACGGCTGTCGGGAATCCCGTCTTTTACTTGTCAAAACGTTGGATGACAATCGCCCAATCGGGTATCAGTTTATCTTTTGATCATTACATCACAGCAACTACAGGTGTGTATTAGGCCAGTGACAGCCCTTAACTTTAGAATCTAATCCATGACTTGCACTCACAGCAAACAGAGTATGAGGCATACGGGTGTGAAGATCACTTTTGTAGATATAAACTAACTGGGTGGAGATCAAGACCCCAGTCATAAAAAACTCCCTGATCACTGGCTCTCTGGGAGAGAAAGTCCATGTTGAAGAAAAAAGGTAGAAAAAAAAGAGAAGTGGCTACTACCATGTGTCTAAAAAGGCCGTCATTCATCCAGGTCATTCAATCGTCTAGCAAAGTAAGTAACAGTAAGTAGTACTAAGTCATATTACTACATGTCATTATTGCCAAAAGGCTGAAAAATACAGACATATGCACTTTTAACTACATCACCCAGCAGTAGAACAAAGAAAATCCTAATTATAAGTCTATCCTCATTGTCTTTCAGCAGAGCCTGAGTTATGTCCACATACAAAGTTCATCAACACTTTTCACAGATGTGCTGAGGACATTTTCCTATGATAGTCAAAACTGCATTTAAGGGGAAAAACTTACCCTGTCTTTACTTCCTAATCTAAGATCCACCCACAAATCCATGCACATTATGTTAAAGACTAAAACCTCAAAATGCAGGATTTCCGCATTATTAAAAATCAGGCTTGCAATTACTGAACATCTGTGGGACTAATAAAACGCCAATCTAAGAGCATTTAAGTTTTCAGGGCCCTGAGAGAAAAAGCAGAGCAGAGCCTGGATTTTTGCAATGGCTTTAGAATGGCTTTAGCGCTGAGTGAGTGGGATGGATGTGGTGGGTTGCTGCTGAACGTGGATGCTCACACTTCCTTTCTTCACATTCTCTGCCTACGAGCAAGTGAGGCTATTGTTTGACCCTTAAATCCAAAGGTATTTCTCCAACCGTTTGTACATATCTCAAAGCCATTAGCCACCTGCCACTTATATCTAATGCAAACTGATGTACTACACTTCCATAATATCACAGTAGGACGATGACAAAATAATTAACTAATATAATACCAATGCAATTACAACGAAATCTAACAAAAATATGTTCTGGTACTTCAAGTGTTCATTTGATGGTTGACGTGTACACAAGAGTAATGTTTTTCACCAGCCAATTTCCATTAAAAAAATTTTGGACAGTGTTAGATTTAGGTCATGCATCGCAACATCAGGACAAACCAGAGATATGACTTTGCTATTATATTTTCATTAGGTAATCTTAGCTACCTTGTTAAGGCTGGTTAGGTGCCAGCTTTGTTCTTCTACCTAATAATTTCATCTTGTTAACTCAGCTGTTATTTCTACCACACTATTCATAACTTAGCTAGCTTTAGAGCTAGGCTAGCTAACGTTACATTCAGATAGTCTCTTTCTGTACTGAAACTTTCACAAGTATGTCACGACAACCAGCGGCTATTACAGACAGGGTGAGAGACAGACAGAGAGACTCACAAACTCAGTTGGCCGGACTCCACTAAGAGGTGCATAGAGGACCTTGTACTGCTGCACCTGGCCTGTGGCTGGCTCCCAGCGCACATTCAGGCTGTTGGGGGTGGGGTTGTAAACCTGGATGTTCCTGGGTGGGGTGCGAGGAACTGCAAGAGGACATGAGAGAAAGACAGCAGGATGCAGAACTAGTCCTTGAAAGCAAAGACACAAAAATGCTGATTCTAAGCTAGGAATTTAAGATTCGGAGGTTTGCTTTATACAGGAGGTAGCTCTATAAAGCTGGGGAATAAATGCTGAGCTAAGCAGTCAACAGAAGCACAGTGGTTTTTATGGCGCACATGCTGGGAAACACACAGAGGTGGGGGTACAGTTAGGCATCATGCTAAAACTAAATACACTTTTAAAACCAAACCAGATGTGGCCTTTTGTTTAATAGTTCAGTAAAGAAACTCCAAGCCCTCAAAAGCTTGTTGTTAGAACAATTGTCCCACTGTCTGTCATGTTGTGTGACATTCCACAGTAATGTGTGAGCACAAAATGAAACATAAATCTTTTGTGCACTGGAGCATTGAGTACAAGTACAGTAGGGTGTAGTTTCTTGCCAAGTATACATATTGTGCAATGTAGACTGAGCAAACAAATTTCCGCTCTGATTGAAACTTGCTAAATGAGAACATGCAAAATGTTGCTGTGAATAATCAAACATCAATATATAATAAGGAGATTATATATTGTTGTAAATCAGCAGGTTGTAACAGACTTGGGGAGGGAAATGCACATAAATGCACAGTCTCCTGTTGGTTTTAGCATGGCTCAGCAGGGCGGGGGAAGGAACTGGGGAGTTGTTTCATGCCATAAGCTGTGCAGCATTCACACTCCAGTGAAAATCAGTCTTTTCTGGATAAATCATCAGCTGAGTAAGCATGGCAATAAGAGCCAAAATAAGACCAATGTACAAAGCATAATCAGAACCAACCCTGAATTCAGCAAACAGCATTGAGATAAGCCTCTAATCTTTCCACATGCTTGACATTTTTGCAAGAAGTAAAGATCTGGCTGGTGCCTAACTGATTCCATTTCCTTATCCTCAAGAATTTAGGCAAACAGTACTGAGGGAATTGAGCTTCTCCCAGCACACTTACGTGTCTTTCCCTTCTCCGAAAGCCGAAGGCCCTCTCCCTCAGGATACACCGGAGCCACGGTTACAGTGTAGACTGTATCTGATAGGAGGTTTCTCAGAACAGTGTTGGTGGTTCCTCCAGACACTTGCTCCTGTTGACACACAAGCGAAAGAGACAACATTAACAAATCAAGTCCAGGTGCACTTATAAAATGATTTATTAAAATGACTTGATTTGCATTAATAAAATATTAAAATACATTTTTAATACACTCATTGCCAAAAGCAGGTTATATAACAAACCAAAATTGTTAATGTAATATATTTTATTCATGTTGAACTGATGCACACACTTGAAACAAGTAAATTCAATAAATCATTTATTTAAGGGCGCAGAGTAAGCAATGAACTATATGTCGCCTGAACCAAGATGCTTCATTTAACATGGAACAGCAGCAGACAAGAGGACAAGGCAACAACACAAGGCTACAAAATGAACACAATAACCTAAGATAATAAACTATTCAATACCCCAAACAACTATGTTGAGCAGTTTTATTGAAAAGATGGGGAGTATAGAGATGTCGCCTTTCTCACCATGTCTTCAGCCCCTCCAGAGGCAGGGACGTAGAACAATCTATACTGACGCACATTTCCTTCAGCAGGCTCCCAGCGTACACGGAGTGAGCTGGTGGTGGGATCAGTCACCTGCAGGTTCCTCACCCCACCCAAAGGCTCTATCAATAACAATACATTGGAGTACCAAAGTCAGTGACAAGACCATTATCAACCTTACCTGTCAGCAAAAACATTTTGCTTTCTTTTGAAATGTTCAATTTCCTTGTTATTTTACAATTAAGTAAAGAAGGGTTTTGTTCTGACAAAGAAAACATGCTCATTTATATTAAAAGCATTTATGAAAAGTCAGATGTGTCTGAAGGGTAATACATTGTATTGGTAATATGATGTTTTATATATATCCGTTTGTTCTGTTTGGTACATACTTGTCTTTCCATTCTCTGACTGTCTCTTCCCCTCCATGTCTGCATATACTGGCACCACGCTGACCCTGTACTCCGTGTTCGGCTGTAGGTTCCTCAAAACTGTGTTGGTCGAAACTCCAGACACTTGGGTCTGTAGGAAAAGTGATGGTATCAAGAGACAGTGTAGTAGCTAATTATTTGCTGCAGGGGCATAACCTACCAGTGAGGATGAGGGACATGTCCCACTCAAATAAGCCTAAACATAATTAAAGCTGAAATCACATTCATTTTGAAGAGTGTAATTACATCTTTGGAGGTGCTTTACATTTGGCATTCATACACTGTTCTCCTCTGTCTTTGGTCACAGCTTAAGCCAATGTTATTAAGAAAACTTCATTGCTCTTCAGGTTAGGACAAAGTCACCAAGCACTGTTACGTGACCATTCAAGTTCAGAGTGTTGTGTTGATTGTAATTTTTTGAATTATTGCTTTGTAAAGAGTTTGGTAAAGTAATAATTACAAAGTTAGGTATATAATTGCTAATTTATTAGCTTGTATGCTAGCAGCTATGATTTCCATACCCCAAATTATAAATCGCCACACCCTATTTTGGTTATATAAAACGTTCTATATAATTTTGTCTTTTCCCACATCTACTACATTGATGAAGTCCTTTACCCTTGTGTAGTGTTGATGCTTTTGTTACTCAGTGGTCTGGTGGACCCACCGTGTTATTGTTTTTTTAATACAGTCATAACAATTTACGTAAAAACACCAGATGTTTAAAATATCACAAGTGGTCAGCGTAGGGTCTCCTTTAGCAGCTGTAGCCAGTCAGCAACCTGTCTTTGTTGTCCACCCTCACACACACACACATGCACACATATACAAACACATAAACACACAGACACAGCAGGCCATGTATGAGGAGAACAGAGTGTAGGGACACAGCACCTCCACACTTTTATTCCCCGCGGGTTCACCCCAACACCACATGTGTAATATAAATGTGAACAGTATGAAGTCACTGAAAATGTGTTATTTTATATGTTCTTCACAGAAAATTAGCAAAGGCCAAGGAATCTGGGGTTGAAATAATAATAATAAATCATAATAAATATTTTTTTCTTTTTATAAACATTGAAAATGGGCCCCACATACCTGAACACCACAATGGTTAATAGTCGTTCATGGGTCAGAGCTAGAGGCATGCTGTGACAGGTTTCCATACCATGCTTTCAGTGCCCCCTGCAGCAGGCACGTAGAAAACGTTGTACTGACGAACGTCTCCATCGGCCGGGTCCCAGCGTACCCTCAAAGAGTTTACAGTCGGGTCTGTCACCTGAAGGTTCTTCACTGTTCCCAGAGGCTCTGTACAAAACACAGGCCATTGTGAGCCAACCAAAATTAACCGAGGCTATCCATATAAATCTGCGGTGCAAGCCACAGAGTACAATGCTAGCAAACTTACTTGTCTTTCCATTTTCAGATTGACGTTTGCCCTCCACATCTTTTTCATATATGGGCAGCAATGTGACCTTGTAAACGGTGTTAGGATT